>ONZH01029868.1:0-23444 GCA_900303285.1 Rhinella marina | reverse complement strand
GAGTGCTTGTGCGCAGTTGCCTTCCGGGCATTGGGCTCATCCCCTATCCTCCTTCGGGAGCTAGTTATTGAGTGCTAGTGCACACGTGCCCTTCGGGCATTGGGGCTCATCCCCTGTCCTCCTTCGGGAGCTTGCCTATCCGGCTGCTTGGTTCCTAGGTTGCCCTGCTCGGGTGACTCAGGATCTGAGTCCAGTGATCCCCGGTGGCTCTGTCTCAGGGCAGAGTCACTTCTTTATTTAAAAAAGGGCTCCTTGGCCTAACAGAGCATGGGTATGCTCGGGTCCGCTCGGTGTTCGGCCGAACACCGAGTGTACTCGAGCACATTGCTCGAATCTCCCCGCACATTTGTTCGCTACTACGCATTAGCGTACGCATCTTATAATTTGTACGCTAAAATGCGGGGAGGGATCTTAGCTACTGGCATTACACTGATTGGCTGGCCGGGAGCGCGTGATCGGGTGCTGTAAAGCATCCGGTCACGTGCTCCCTGCTGCCACTGTTAGACAGGGAGAGCTGCCGCTAACAGGGAGAGAGAGTGTAGGGAGAGATTTTTCCACGCTAGGTAGGGATAGTATTATTATTTTAAAGACCCAAAAGCCCTTTTAAGGGCTACTTCTATATCTATCTCATCTATATCTGCCTGCATTTTTTTTTTATTTTCTTGTTTGGGGGGGTTAATAGCGCTAGGTGGCCTGGCATTAACGCCACCAGCGCAACTGCTGCAAGTTAAATATGCGCAAGGCGAGCAGTAAGGGACGGGGAAGTGGGCGTCCTGCTGATGCAGGCAGAGGCCATGGCTCTGGGCGCGGTGATACTGTGCCTGCTGGCACAGCACAAGAAACTAAGTCATCTAAAACTTCTAGCTTCTTGGCCCAGTTTGCAGGGTGTCGCAAGACACAACTCCTGCAGCCACACCAGCACAAGCAGGTAGTCGGTTGGATTGCAGGTGATAGTGCTTCCAGTCAGTTAAGCACCACCCTCTCTTCCACAAAGTCCAGTCTCAGTAGCCAAGAGTCTGGGCAATCACATCCTCACCCTGATCCTCCTTCCTCCCACTATGCCGAATCTGGGCAAAGAAATGATCCCACATTCAGTTATTCCGACGAGCTTTTTTCATCACCGTTCAATCCGTGCATTGATTTGGACCTGTCGTCTAGCCCGCCTGAGGAGATATTGTGCCCTGATTCTCAAACTCTTGATCATCCACAGTCTGAAGAAGATGAGGGTGGGGAAGGGCAAGCATTTTCTCCCAAGGGGGATGATGATGAGACACAGTTGCCAATAAGTCAAAGGCAATTAGCGTCTAAAGAGGTTGATGATGAGGATGAGATGCAGTTAAGTCAGGTTCTCGTTCGTTCACCATGTCAGGAGGAGGAGCAGAGTGAGGGAGTGGAAGAGGAGGTGGTGACGATGAAATAGCTGACCCAACCTGGCAAGGTGGCAAGCCAAGCGAGGACAGCAGTACAGAGGGGGAGGGATTCGCAGCACCGCAACAGGCTGCAAGAGGCCGTGGGGTGGCAAGAGGGAGAAGGCAGGCCACGCCAACCAGGCCCACGACTGTTCCTCAAAGCACACCCTTGCGGCAATCTCCTTTGCCTAGGGGTAGGTGTTCCGCAGTCTTGCGGTTTTTTGAGGAGAGTGCAGACGATAAAAGAACTGTTGTTTGCAACCTGTGCCGTACCAAGATGAGCAGGGGCGTAAACACCAGCAACCTGACCACTATCAGCATGATACGCCACATGAAAGCAAAACACCCTAATAGGTGGGCCAAACGCCAGGGTCCACCACCTGTATCTGCAGGTCACACCACTGCCTCTTCTTCCATTCAGTTACGTGCTGCCCAAACCGCAGACCCAGATGCCTCCCGCCCTGCACCTGGACCATCGCAGACACCCTCAGCGACCACGTCCACTACAGTGTTCCAGCGCAGCGTTCAAATGTCCTTACCACAAGCATTTGAACGCAAGCGCAAATACCCTGCCACCCACCCACAGGCCATAGCACTAAACGCGCAACTTTCAAAATTGCTGGCCCTGGAAATGTTGCCGTTTAGGCTGGTTGGACAGCGAGGCTTTTCACAGCCTGATGGCGGCGGCTGTCCCTCGATACGCAGTCCCCAGCCGCCACTATTTTTCACATTGTGCCATCCCCGCCTTACACCAGCATGTGTCCCGAAACATAACCCGTGCCCTGACCAACGCAGTTACGGGGAAGGTCCACTTAACAACTGACACATGGACAAGTGCTTGTGGCCAGGGATGCTACATTTCCCTGACGGCACACTGGGTGAACATTGTGGAGGCTGGGAGCAAATCGTCCCCTGGGTTGGCACAGGTGCTACCGACGCCAAGGATTGCAGGGCCTAGTTCCGCCACCACCTACACTAGCGGCTGCAACCCCTCCTTCTCCTCCTCTGCTTCCACTGCAGAATTACAATCTTGCAGCACCAGTCAGAGTTCAGTGAGTAGCTGGAAGCAGTGTAGCACAGCAGTGGGAAAGCGGTAACAGGCCGTGCTAAAGCTTACTTGCCTGGGTGACAAAAAGCACTCCGCCACTGAGCTGTGGCAGGGCATAAGGGACCAGACTGAGCTGTGGCTCTCCCCACTCAACCTACAGCCAGGAATGGTTATGTCTGATAACGGCCGCAACTTGGTGGCAGCTTTGGAGCTGGGCAACCTCCCACACATACCATGCATGGCCCATGTCCTCAACTTAGTGTTGCAGCGTTTTCTGAAAACCTACCCCCATTTGCCTCAGCTACTTGTGAAGGTGCGTCACCTGTGTGTCCATTTCAGGAAATCACCTACAGCTTCAGCTGGCCTGGCAACGCTGCAGCAGCGCCTTTGCTTGCCAGCTCACCGACTGCTGTGCGACCTGAGCATGCGCTGGAACTCCACCTTCCACATGTTGGCCAGGCTATGTGAGCAGCAGAGAGTAGTAGTGGAGTACCAGCTGCAACACGGTCGGCGCCTTTCAAGTCAGCTTCCGCTCTTCAGAAGCGACGAGTGGGCATTGATGTCTGACCTCTGTAAGGTTTTGCACAACTTTGATGAATCTACACAGAAGGTGAGCGGCGATATTGTAATAATCAGCGTAACCATCCCACTTCTGTGTCTACTTAAAACCTCACTGCTTACAATAAAGGCGGACGCTTTGCGTGTGGAAATGGGGGAAGACCCTACACAGGGCGATAGCCAAACCACCCTCGGTTCGTCTTATCAGCTCCAATTGGAGGAGGAGGAGGACGATGAGGAGGAGCATGAGACGGTTGCCACCGCTATACAGGGTAGTACCCAGAGCAGATTTGCACCATCTCTTTGGCGTGGATGGGCCGATGAGGACGAGGATGAGGAGATTGAGGGTCATTCTCCTGGTGAGGAGAGAGAAGCCTTGTCTGTCAAGACTCTGGCGCACATGGCTGACTCCATGCTAGGCCATTTTTCCCGTGACCCTCGCGTTATACGCATATTAGGCAACACCGATTACTGGTTGTTCACCCTTCTTGACCCCCGCTACAAAGAGAACTTCTCATCTCTCATTCCTGTGGCGGAGAGGACAACTAAAATGGTGCAATACCAGAAGGCTCTTGTAGAAAAATTGCTCCAAAAATTTCCAGCTGAGAACACAGGCGGCATAGTACGTAGTTCCTTGGCCATCCGAGGAGGGGAGACGAGGGGAACACACAGCAGTTCCAGCAAAGGCAAGGCGACACTCTCCAAGGTCTGGGACACTTTCATGACACCCCGCCAGCAGCCTCACCCTGATGAGCGGCCTAGTGTGACAAGGAGGGAAAAGTTTTGGAAGATGGTAAAGGAGTACCTAGCTGACCGTGTAAACGTCCTCAGCGATCCCTCTGTGCCTTATAATTATTGGGTGTCAAAGCTGGACACGTGGCACGAACTCTACGCCTTGGGGGCTGCTGGCCTGCCCTGCCGCCAGCGTTTTGTTTGAGCGGGTATTTAGTGCTGCTGGTGGCATAATTACTGATAAGCGCATTCGCCTGTCAACCAACAATGCTGACAGGTTGACGCTTATCAAGATGAACAAGGCTTGGATTGCCCCTGACTTCGCTACCCCACCACAGGAAAGCGACTGAACACTTTTAGGGTGTATTGTATACACAATTTTCTCATGTAGGCCCTCAAAAATAATGTTTTCAAGGGTCTATTCACCACCAGGCCCTCAAAAATAATGTTTTCAAGGGCCTGTTCACCAGCAGGCCCTCAAAAATAATGTTTTTCAAGGGTCTATTCACCAGCAGGCCCTCAAAAATAATGTTTTCAAGGGTCTGTTCACCACCAGGCCCTCAAAAATAATGTTTTCAAGGGTCTGTTCAGTACCAGGCCTTCCACCATAATGTTTTCAAGGGTCTGTTCACCAGCAGGCCCTCAAAAATAATGTTTTCAAGAGTCTGTTCACCAGCAGGCCCTCCACCATAATATTTTTTCAAGGGTCTGTTCACCAGCAGGCCCTCAAAAATAATGTTTTCAAGGGTCTGTTCACCAGCAGGCCCTCAAAAATAATGTTTTCAAGGGTCTGTTCACCACCAGGCCCTCCACCATAATATTTTTTCAAGGGTCTGTTCACCAGCAGGTCCTCAAAAATAATGTTTTCAAGGGTCTGTTCACCACCAGGCCCTCAAAAATAATGTTTTCAAGGGTCTGTTCACCACCAGGCCTTCAACCATAATGTTTTCAAGGGTCTGTTCACCACCAGGCCTTCAACCATAATGTTTTCAAGGGTCTGTTCACCAGCAGGCCCTCAAAAATAATGTTTTCAAGGGTCTGTTCACCAGCAGGCCCTCAAAAATAATGTTTTCAAGGGTCTGTTCACCACCAGGCCTTCCACCATAATGTTTTCAAGGGTCTGTTCACCAGCAGGCCCTCAAAAATAATGTTTTCAAGGGTCTATTCACCACCAGTCCCTCAACCATAATGTTTTCAAGGGTCTGTTCACCACCAGTCCCTCAAAAATAATGTTTTCAGGGTTCTGTTCACCAGCAGGACTTCAAAAATAATGTTTTCAAGGGTCTGTTCACCAGCAGGCCATCAATCTAAATTTTTCACGGGCCTCTATAACCACAATTTTTAAGGAAGGCCAACAGCCTCTCTAAACTCAATTTTTAAGGAAGGCCAACAGCCTCTCTTAACTCAATTTTTACCCAGGGCAAACAGCCTCTCTAACCACAATTTTTAGCGTGTGATATTTGTGTTTTTTAAGGTTGACGCTTATCAAGATGAACAAGGCCTGGATTGCTCCTGACTTCACTAACCCACCACAGGAAAGTGGCTGAACACTTTTAGGGTGTATTGGATACATTTTTACATTGTTACATTGTTTTCTCATGTAGGCCCTCAACCATAATGTTTTCAAGGGTCTGCTCACCAGCAGGCCCTCAACCATAATGTTTTCAACGGTCAGCTCACCAGCAGGCCATCAATCTTAATTTTTCAAGGGTGTGTCTGATGCCCTCCTTTATGTGTAATAAAAGGTGTATCAGAGTGCCTGTTCCTTGTAATTTTTGGCAGACTTGTCACTTTGTGCATAGGCTTTATGAGTGTATGAGTCCCACGACAAGAACAATTGTTCCACAATGTGAATGAGGCCCTTCTTTATACCCGTTGTATTGGAGTGCCTGTTCCGTGTAATTTTTGGCAGCACTTGCGCTTTACGTACAAGTCAATATATGTTTCATAACAATATTTCTTCACAATATGTCAGGAAGGGGTTAAAGGTTTAAAAAAACAATGAAAACACAGGTTTTAAAATCATTTTTTTGTAGTAATAATAATAATAATAATAACTTTTGAACTTTTAAATAAAAATAAATACAAAAAGTAAAAAAAAAAAAAAATTAAGCGGGCCTTTGCCGACGTGCGGCCATCATATATTGCAGCTGTTACTGGTCCAACTGGAGGCTGCGTAGGAGGTGGGAGGCAGCATGGAGCTTCGCTCCAAATCGCCGTAAGGTGGCCTCCATCTCGAAGTCAGTGGGGATATCTGTAAGGGTGGAAACAGTAATATAATTAGTATGATCGAGTTAAAGGGGTTGTCCAACAAAAAATTTTCTAAACTTTCAAACCAGCACCTGGATCTGAATACTTTAGCAGTTGCATGTCATTAAATATTTTGTATATCTACTCAGTTATTCAGTGAAATGTATCTTTATTGAGACATTTTTTTTTTCTTATTTCTTAGAACTGCTCACTGAGAAGGCCGCACATGCTCAGTTTAAGTCCCCATTCACACGTCCGTATTTCTGCACATCCTGGAAAACGGTCAGTTCTTTGCGGATCCGTTGTTCCGCAAAAAAATCCATTTTTCCAGCACATCCGTTCCGTTTTTCCGTAACAAAACGGAAAGGATGTATCCATATGTCATCCGTTTTTTGCAGATCTTTTTTTTCTACCCTCCTAGAACGGAATCCGCAAATGCGGATGACATGCGGATGCCTTTCCGCATGTCTTCCGCATTTACGGACGTCCCATAGACTTGTATTGGGCTACGGACCGCAATTTCGGGATGAAAGTAGGACATGCTGTTTTTTTATTGCGGACAATCGGAATGGAAACACGGATGCGGACAACACACCGAGTGATGTCCGCATTTTTTCGGGAACCATTGAAATGAATGGATCCGCATACTATCCGCATTTTAGATCCGTTATTGCGGATCGGACGCGGATAGGATGCGGAGCAAAAATCAGGATGTGTGAATGGGGCCTAAATCTTCAAATGCCTCCTGTCCTGAGCTGTGATAGGTTGAGAGTCCTGACATGCAGCAGAATAGACACTAGTCACACTACCCTTGAGTAACCAGCTTGATGTAGAAGAGTAATTGGGGCAGATCTCTGGATCTATGTGAGGTGCAGGGCTGTTTCTCGCTTTGTTAAAAAGAGATTGCCAATGTACTATAATATTATGTGATGTACAGTATGTCACATTTTTGTTAAATATTTTTGGGGTAACACAAGTTTCTACTTCTTTCACTACCTTGATTTTAAAATGATTGTGATATGTCTGCTTCACTAACCACTTGGAGAACATAATGTGTACACAGTCTAGTTATCAATAACATGTTGGGTGGCTTGATCCTAGTGCTTGAAAATATTACACTTTTGTGAATTAGGGGTTTATACTTACTAGACGCCCATAATTGGTGGTCTTCCCAGGGGCCTGGGGAAAACTCTTCATCTGCCCTGACGGATGGAGCTACAAAAGATAAAACATAAATTTAGCTTATATTTTGAAGACAGAAGTTCCACCCATTACACTTTTTATTTTACCTACCTTCTAGCTCTGGAACTTGGGGGGGTGGAGTTGGAGGGGCAGGTGCGGTCCTCTCTCGCTGGACTGTAGGAGGAGGGGGTCAGAGGAGCTCCTCTGTGGTGCAGCAGCTGTCAAAAATCATTAAATAATGGCCTTACATTCAACTCTAATGAATGAACAGTTGTAGCTACATGGGAATAGTTTGGGGCTGGAGGATCCTGTTCCTAACCACTAGTGCTCTTACTGCAGCTGCACTCCCGTGTAGCTTGGATGAAAAATAAATTAAATATGTTTTATACTTACTATAGGCTGCAGGTACTTCAGGGGCCGTCCTGCTTCGACGGTGGTGAAGCCGTTGTTGACGTTGGTCTGCAACATAAAAACTTACACAATTGTTAGATGATGACACTTTTTAATACTAACACATACTACTATGAAGATATTATGGGTGTGAGAGGGGGCCCATATTATATTTTTTTCTTCTAAAAAGGTATTTATAGCAATAGATAACGTTATCGTCGCAATAACTTTCTTAATATCGTTAAAACGGTGCGGTAGGAATACTTTGGATATTGCCCACTGACAGTAGCTGCAGCATGGGCACGTCTTTGAGTCTGTGTGTAGGAGGAAGAAGCGCTAGCTATGAAGGGGCATATATCTAAGGGTACTTTCTTTCACACTAGTGCAGTTGCCTGACACAAAGGAGAGAAAGGCCAGCACCATTAACAATAATGGGAGACGGTACTGATCCGGCCGCTATTCGGCAAGAAAGCCTGGAATTTGCAGGACAAATACTGCAGAATATATGTGAAAGTAGCCTAAGGCTAATTACTTGGAAGGGGCACGTATCTGAGAATACCTTCACTTGTTTGGTTCGAGTTAGAGGCGTGGCCTAGCATGAAAGAAAATTACTGCAGCGCACTATGCATGCCCACGTTGTCCTTCTATACTTTTTTCATTATTGGCACTCACTGCTGTTATATATACAATACTAGCAGAAAGACCCGGCTTCACCTGGGTATATTTCATCTATTTCATTTAATGTGTCTGTGTGTCGTTGCAGAGAGAAAGTCAATGCAGCTGACAGAAGTTGATTTTTACCTTAATTTTTTCAATCTCCATTGGCTGGGGAGTGGGAGGGGGCGTGACCTGAGCGAGGGCGTGGTTTAACCAGACCTTGGGAGGGAGGGGTTGCTTTTAAGTCCTTCTTTTGAGGGTGGCCTGAATTAAAGGTCGATGCCATGTTAATTTATGAGGACACGCAATGGGTAGCAGTGGGAAAAAAACATCTTTTATTACTACTGAACGGTTGTAGTCTAAAATTAATCTATTTCATCTAAAATGTGTCGTTGCAGAGAGAAATTCATTCTCCCACCCCTGCAGCTAACAGAAGTTTATTTTTACCGTCATTTTTTCAATCCCCGTTGGCTGCGGAGTGGGAGGGGGCGTGACCTGACAGAGTCGGGGCGTGGCTTAGCAAGACGCTTCGCATGGGTGTATTTGATCTATTTCATTTAATGTTTCTGTGTGCCGTTGCAGAAAGAAAGTTAACCTCCCACCCATCCCTGCAGCTGACAGAAGTTGATTTTTACCTTTATTTTTTCAATCCCTGTTGGCTGCGGAGTGGGAGGGGGTGTGGCCTGATGGAGTCGGGGCGTGGCTTAGCGAGACCTGGGGCGGGGGATTTAGGTACTTCTTTTAGGGTGGCCTGAATTAAAGGTTGATACCATGTTTCTTTATGAGGCCATGCAATGGGTAGCAGTGGAAGAAGACATCTTTTATTACTACTGAACTGTCTTAGTCTAAAATTAGTCTAAAAAAGAAGTTATATTTATGGTAACTGGAATACCTTTAACAGTGTCAGTGAATAGAAATGCCTGGGCTGAGCTGAGTTCCTCAGCTGGCTGCTAATTACCTGGCTGTGTTGTTATGGAAACCTGCCCTCTCTGTGTGTGTCAGAGAATGACAGTTGGGGTTTAAAACCAAAGTTCCCAGGCTAATATTGGTAAATGGAGATCATATTTTGGGAATATCTCGGGAACGGTACATCCTAGAGAGATGAGACCTGGTCTAAAACCTCCCCGGACACCTGATGTACCTGTGTGCCGAATATGGTGAAAATCGGTCCAGTAGTTTGGTCGCGCATAGAGAACAGACAGACGGACAGACAGACAGAAACTCATTTTTATAATATTAAGAGACAGTACAAACATTTTTTAACATGTTTTTACTTATCAAATATTTTGTTACTCACCCTGCGGTATCTCATCGCGGATCTCGTTAAGCCGCTCTGGGCATTTAAATTTCAGATCGGACCATTTGCACTGTATCTGGCCCGGGGTCCGCACGGTGTTGAACCGATGGCGCAAGCCTCGGATTACCTGCTTTATCACCTCCTTCTTATGCAGGTTAGGATGGCGTTGTGTGCCATCGTAATCCTCTCTGTCCATAATCCGGATGAGGTATTTCAGCTCTCCAGAGCTAAATGCAGCTGAACGCCTGACTGCCATTTTTGACAAATCGCTGTGCTTCTGAGGACTGTACGCCGCGGCATAGCGTTGTGCGTGCGTAGGACGCATTCACAGGACAATAGTACGCTAAAGATTCGTATGCACTTCGTACACTCATGCGTACATATTCAGTTAAGTAGCGTACCTTTCACAACGCTAGACTGTATGTTTGTTATTTGTGCGGTAATGTTCGCAGAACACGACCAGAATAACGGACATTTTTTAACGCAACTTCGCTCGTCTCTAATTGTACGCTAATGTGTATGAATTAGTATGCTAATGCTACGCATTGTGCGCTAATGTGTACGAATTCACCCTCCCGATGCTTTTCCCGAAACATTTCTGTGGTGTTTCCACCATTTTTTCACGTTTTCATATGGACCAGACACCCTCCCCTCATCCGAGCAGGGGGTGCCTGTTCTTCTCCCATTGACTTTCATTATGCTCCGTGCTTGGCCGAGCACTCGAGCAGCCCCGAGTGCTCGGTCAGAGCACCCGAGCAGACGAGCACCGAGGTGCTCACTCAACACTAGAAAAGACCCCTCCTGGGGTATATAATATCCGACTTAGGCATACAAATAAAATTGTGTGCGGTGTTGTACTGGCCTATGGGCCATTCAATGCTTCCTGGGTTTTGCAAGCTATTATAGGCAACTCATTGCTTATTTCTCCATGTTAACTGCCCCATCATGGCTTTAATTCGTAAAAGGGGTGAATGCTAGGGGATGGATGCCAGAAGCCAAATCTGCTTTTCAGACCCTTAAGTAGGCCTTCTCCTAAGCACCTGCCGGATGTCTGGATGTCTCTAGACATTCTTTTTGGAGGTGGATGCATCCTCCATGGGAACCGGAGCTGTATTGACTCAGAAATCCACCACAGCCAAGATGGTCTCTACTCCAAAGCCTTCTCTGCAGCTGAACACAACTACTCTGTTGCAGACAGTTATTAACTACTAACAGAAGGACCCGGCTTCGCACGGGTATATTTAATCTATTTCAATTAATGTTTCTGTGTGTCGTTAAAAGATATCACAGTTTTCCCCATAACGGCGACCTGTACAGCACCCTGCCCTCTTAACAGTGAAATCCACAGCCCTCCACCCTTTAACACTGACCCCCCCCCACAGTGCCCCGCCTCCTTAAAATAGGACCTCCACAGCAGCCCATCCCCTTAACTTTGACCTTCACAGCAGCCTGCCCCTTTAAAAGTGAGTTTCACAGCACCCACTCCCTTGACATTTACCTCCTCAGGGGCCCGCCTCCTTAACAGTGACCTCTACAGCACCCCGCCCCTTAGCACTGACCTCCATAGAGGACCATCCCCTTATCTGTGACCCCCACTGTTCCTTGGCCCCTTAACTGAGACCTCCACAGCACCCATCCCTTTAACAGTGACTGCCACAGTATCCTGTTCCCTTAACAGTGACCTCACAGTACCCTGCTGGCTTAACAGTGACCTCCACAGCAGCTGTCCTTTTAATAGTGGCCCCTGTCACATTAACAAAAACCTCCATAGTGCCTGCCCCTTTAACAATGACCTACACAGCGCCCTGCTCCCTTAACAATAACATCCACAGTGAACACCCCTTTAATAGTGGCCCCTGCCCCCTTAACAGTGATCTCCACAACAGCTGCCCCTTTAACAGTGGCTCCTACCCACTTAACTGTGACCTCCACAGAGCCCCGCCCCTTTAAGGCTAGGGCTACCTGACGACATGTGTCGCACCAATGTCGCGCAACAATTTTTATAATGATAGGCTATGGTATCGCAGTGCGACATACTGCGACTGCACTTGGAGCAGTGGCATAATTTATTGGAGGGTACCATTCATCCAGCTGTCATTTACACCAACCACAAGAGTTTGGCCTATTTACAATCAGCTCAATGACTCAAACCCTGTAAGGCTAAGGGCCCATTCACACGATCGTATGTACACCTAGTTCCGTAGAAAAACGACACGGAAGTATGTCCGTACAAAAAAAAACGGATACGAAAGCATCAAAACACTTCTGTATTTTTGCGGATCCGCAAAAATACGGAATGCGTCTTTGAAATTATTTTACATAAAGATTTCCTAAAAGTGAAAAAAAAGGCTTTAAAACTGTCACCTTGTAGCTTTGGCACCATTTTCTGTTGCTTTGACTGCGCAGAGAGCTTTGTGAGAGACTTGTGCTTGACCGGTATCCGTTTCTGGCTTCATTTCTTTGGCTGTCATGGCTTGCGAGTGGGACCTTGTGTACTGGCTCATCTCTCGGCAATTCGCACCGCAGCCTACGCTGACGTCTGATGAACCGAGAAGGCGGAGGCAGTGGGTTCATCCCATTGTCTCACAGCGCCTACAGAAGGGGCACTTTCATCGGCTGTACAGTGACTTTGATAGTTTGCTGGCGTCTCTGCGTTCTGGGCTGACCTTCCAGGACACCACGATGAGGCACTGCATTGCCCCTGAGGAAAGACTTCTTGTCACCTTGAATTAAGTTTCTTCATTGACTGAACTTTTATTAATAATTTCCAAGCAAAGTTTTTAAGATAAATGAACTAATAAATTTTTTCTTTTTTCCACAGGTTCCTCGCGACTGGAAACTCATTTGTGTCTCTGCACTACGAGTACCTGCTGGGAATCTCAACCATATCTGGATTGTCTGTCACACTTGTGAACTTATGTGGCTGCAACTCAGACCTGCGGTGATGCCCCAACCCAAGGCAGAAGATTGGCTGAGAATTGCTGAGGGGTTCTATCAATCAGCGCAGTTTCCTAACTGCATCGGGGGATTGGACGGTAAGAACATTCGTGTGAAGAAGCCGGCTCACTCAGGGTCCCAATATTTTAATTACAAACAATATTTTTCTGTGGTTCTGTTGGCTTTAGCTGACAGTAACTACAGATTTATTATTGTTGATATTGGGGCCTATGGAAGCACAGCAGACGCCCGCATCTTCTGTTCTTCCAGAATGGGTGAACGGCTCCGTTCCAACCAACTAGCCCTGCCAGAGCCAAGGCGGCTACCAGGTCTGCTCCAGCCGTTCCATTTGTAATCGTGGCAGATGAGGGGTTTGCATTATCTCCTCATGTAATGCGACCTTTTCCAAGACGCGATTTGGATGACCGGAAGCACGTATTCAACTATTGTCTGTGTTGTGCATATCGATATGTTGAATGTGCTTTCGGAATACTATCCAGTAAATGGAGAGTGTTCCTGTCATCCTTGCAAATGAGTCTGCAAAATGCCACCCTGGTGATACAGGCTTGTGTGATTTTACACAATTTCACCAGGATTCATGATGCATCCTCTGAACCTGAAGCGGCCCCTTTTCCAACAGAGGAATCTTTGGGATTGGACCGAAATCGGCATGGAAGACCTGGATCGGCTGGACTAGCAGTTCGAGATCTCTTTGTTGATTACTTCATTAGTGAAGAGGGTGCATTATCGTGGCAGCTGGACAGCATTCGTGGTACTCGTTAATTTTGGCTTTGGACCAAATTATTATCAAATTTGGAAAACTTTATTTTTTAGATAGATAGTGCCCCATTTGTTAGATTAGATTAGGGACCCACAAGATAATGAGGACCCTTGAAGTGGGCTTGTGGGCTAAGGTTTTTTGTAGAAATATTTAAAATTATTTTTTTTAAATATTTCTACATCAAACCGACAAATACCTCATTATTGAACCTTTAAATATTCTTAATATTTTAAGGTACAGCCCTTCTGGATACAAGGACCATGCAAGAATGAACGCAACAACGATCGTTTTTTGGGCTGTATGCTCCTTCGCCTGTATAATAAAATATTCCAACTTATGTGTCTTTTTTTTAATGGTTTAATTCTACTCATAATGCTAGGGCTACACGGCGACAGTTGTAGCGCGACAACCGTCGCAGACATTATCATAGACTAGCGGGGATCGCATAGAAATGATTAGTATCTCCATGGAATTCCCAAGAAATACAACCCTGTTGCATTTCTTGCATCAGGCGCAGTCTCTATAGGATCCCCGCTACTCTTGTTTACAGGCTGCAACGGGTGTTGCGCTACAACTGTTGCCGTGTAGCCCTAGCCTGAAACCTATGCTGTCAATGAACGGGCTTTTGGACCACAAATTTGGCTCCACATAGGACGTTCAGTAACAGTGGTGATGTTGATTCTGGACCCATCTAATTATTAAGGCCTCATGCACACGAGCGTGTGCCGGCTGTGCCCGTATTGCGGGCAACATACGGCAGGTTCGCATTAAAAAAATGGGCACCGGCCGTGTAAAGCAGCGCACATCACGGATCGCAGACCCATTCACTTCAATGGGTCTGCGATTTTGGAGATGCGGAGCGCAGGCACGGTTAGGAACACCACAGAAGCACTACAGTGCATTCCGCATTTTTATTCTCCTATGGAAAATGAATGGATCCTCATGGTTCCGCATCTTAGCCGCAAAATTGCGGATAAGATGCGGAAATGTACATACGGTCGTGTGAATGGGCCCTAAAGGTCCTTGTTTTTTACCTGCTTTAATTTTTCTGCTACACGTTCGCCCTGCAGATAAGAATCTATTATGTAATTGCTGCCAAAATACTTCAACTAAGTACTGAGTAAAGGGTATGAATACTTCAATAAATTAGCAAATATTTTGAACATTCTGTTTTAATTTTGTCATTATGGGGTAATGAGTGCAGAATGAAAAAAAAATGATTTTAAGGCATAAGGCTTCAAAATAACAAAATGTAAAAAAATTGAAAGGGTCTGAAGACTTCAAATGCATTGTATGTGTTTATTTAAAGACAAAAGCATATGTACATAATAGATGACACGTGCAGTGTTTCTATGGTAATGCACTTTTATTTTGGACAGGGGGTTGATATTTGTGCTTTTGTTTTGTATAATAGAAAATGTTTAATGAGAATTTACCTGATTAAAATGTTCAGCCCAAAATGTTTCATTTTCACAAGGGGTCACTAGAGAAAAAGTACCCAACAATTTGTTACCCATTTTGTCCTGAACACGGCAAACCTCGATATTATCGTAAACTGCTGTATCTGCACACCACAGGGCTCAAAAGGGAAGCAGTGCCATATGACTTTTGAAGGGCAAATTTTACTGAAACGGTGTTGGGGCACTATGTCCTATTTGAAGAGACCCTGGGGTATCTGTATAGTGGAATCCCCCATTTTGGAAATTTTTCAAGAGATGTAACAAGCACTTTGACCCCATAGGTGTTTTCCAGAAATTAATGTGTAGTGGATGGTGAAAATGAAAATGCAATTTTTCCACAGATATGCCATTTCAGTGACCAATATGTTGTGTACTATTTGTGCCACTGTGAATAGTCAGCTCTCTAATTATTCTGCGTTTCCTGATTGCTGAAACATCCTACATGTGGTCCTAAACTGTTGTCTGGATATACAACAGTGCTCAGAAGTTAGGGTACAACTACACTGGTCATGCGACAGTTGTCATTGCCAGGATCACAGAGTAGCGGTGATCCCATAGAAATGAATGGGATCACAGCTCGAGTTGCAAAAAATCCAACTCTGCTGGATTTTTTGTGACTCACACTGCAATCCCATACATTTCTATGGGTAAACTAAATAAGGAAAAACTTGGGCGGAGGTATAGAATAGAAGCACTCATCAATGATTAACAAAATAATATGCTTTTATTATATAAAAATATACTTGAGCAGACACTTAAAAACATATGAACTGTGTCAAACACACATAAAAGGTGTGCTATAATAAGTACAACCCTTACGACCAATAACCCACAAAAAAATACTAGGTATAATAGTAAATATAAGTATAGGCTGAAATACCAGATAGCGATACTCACAGTGATGCGACAAAGTGCACAGTACCAAAATATGGGATATTTCTATGGGATGACTACTAAACTCTGCAATTCTGGCAGCGACAACTTTCACATGACCAGCACTGCCGTGTGTCTATTACCTGCTATTTACACAGCATTTGTTGACAATTGCAGAAGCTGTGATGACATAAAAAAGATCCCCCGAATGGTTCTTTCACACGAGTGTGACGGATTGGCTTTGGAAACGTTCAGGGTGCGTTCAGTGAAACTCACACCATTTTATAAGCAAGTTCAGTCAGTTTCGTCTGCAATTGTGTTCAGTTGTTCAGTTTTTTCTGAGCGGGTGCAATGAGTTTTGATGCGTTTTTCATGTGCGTGATAAAAAACTGAAGGTTTACAAACAACATCTCTTAGCAACCATTGCTTCCGGATGCAATGCATTTTTCACTGAAGCCCCATTCACTTCTATGGGGCAGGGCTGCAGGAAAAACACAGAATATAGAACATGCTGCGTTTTTCACGCAGAACTGATGCGTGAAAAAAACGTGTGGGATTCAGTGTGGGTGCTATGTGTTCACGTCACGCATTGCACCCGCGGGTGGGGGAAAAAAAAAATCGCTCATGGGAAAGGGATCTAAGAAGTGACAGCATTTTGGAAACTACACCCCTGAAGATGTTTAGGTGTATAGTAAGTGTTTGGACCAAACATGAGTTTCATATAATTTATGGGGGTCTAGAGGTCTAATGGAGGTCTAGTCTGAGATCTGATATGGGGGTCTGAGAGGTCTAATGGGGTCTGGTCTGGGGGGGGGGCAAGCTGAACTCTTGCACCAGGAACCTTTAGCTAAACCCCTGGACCCTGAAGTACAGTGGATATACCTAAGAAATTTCCCCATTTTGGAAACACCTCTTAAGACATTTTCCAAGGGGTGTAGAGATTACTTTGACCTAACAGCCATTTCACAGAATTTAAAAATACTTGGCTGTGAAAATTAGAAATTTCAATGTTTCCAATAAAAATGTTGCTTTAGACCCAAATGTTTACAAGGGTTACAAGACAATAAGCACCCCTTTTTTTGCTGAATACTGCAACACCCCATATGTGGTCTTATCGTCATACATATCTCATCTGTAGTGGCACACAGCAGAGATTATAAGGAAAAGAATACTATATGGCTTTTGAAGGTCCGATCTTGACATCATTGGCGTTTTCCAGAAATGTGTAGTAGATGGTGAAAAGTCAATATGTAAGCTGTGCAGAGTAAGCTGTGCAGTTCATCAGGGAAATGTTTGCCTGGTATAATACATGCACCATCACTTCTGGCAACATTGGGGCCCTTCCCTTCCTGGTTTTAAAAATTAGGGCCTTGAAAGGCGTAAACATGTTTGGCCTGCAGATCCATATAACATAAGAGTTATACAATGCCATCTGTACAATGTGCACGACCAGTTTTTTGTACCACACCTGCGTTTTCTGCATGGCAATGTATGGCTTCAGCAGCTAATCTAAAGATCAACTCCTGCCATGTTTGTACTGTAGTCTGGGATGCAGTCTGGCTTAGGGCTGGTGGTAGTAGTACCTTGTACAGAGGTAGGGGAGCTGCTGTTATCGTGAATTGTGGTAAGTACAGTACAATGACATATCTCTTGTCTTTGTACTTAACCAACCTGTTCTCATTACAGAGAGCCCTGCTGTCTCCCTTTTCGAGTGGTTGCCTGCGCAGGGACATAGGGAGGCCTCTTTGATTTTTGCATACAGTACCTCTGGAATTTAGAGATTTAAACATTAATATGCTAGTGTACTAGTTATCCACACAGCAGTGGGGGCACTAGCACAAGTCCCACACTATTTTCCCACTAACTCCTAGGACGTGCATTCTGGAGGTTCAATCCGGTTGTCCTTCCCTTTGCAAAACTGAAACTTGTGGGTGTACCTAGAGGTGCTCTCACACAGCTTATACATTTTAATGCCATACCTTACCCTCTTGCTGGTCAGGTATTGTGAGAATTGTACTCTTCCTTTAAAATGTAGGGACTTGTCTACACAGACAATTTTTTTATTGTCTTTTTTTTTATAAGGCCCATATGCAGCAAAAAACAAAAACAAAATGTCATCATCTCTGCTGCATCTACTGGGGTCAACCTCAAGGTTTGAAAAAATCAATTTCTTCGAAGCCCACAGTAGCAACCTGGATTACTGACCTGCCCACAATGTCATGAATTTGAGGCTGATAACTCTCAGGGGGTAGGGTCCTTATAGGCTTACTGTGGGGGACTGCCTCATCTGTTGTCCACAGCCATCTTCTTGAGGGTCAGTCATCACTTGCTGGATTATGATGAGGAAGATGACAAAAGGAATGTGGGGTCTTCTTCTCCATTGCTGAGTGTATCTGTATCAGAGGCAATGATGGTGTATGCCTCCTCCATTGAATACTGTCTTTGGGATGATTGGGACATTCTTTGTTTTAATAGGGCTGTGTACATTTTTATGATACATCACCGTTTTTGTCAGTTCTATCAGAGATCCGTTATTTATGATGGAAGAAAAATTCCTCCTCATAGGACTTTTTCTCCCATCTAAAATAACAGATCTCAGGTGGAACGGAGCAAAACTGATGTAAAATGACCACAATGGATGCTCAAAGTTAAAGGATCGTTTTGACGTATCAGAAGAAACGAAAACTAAACAGTGATTTGACAGTTGTCTTAAAGGGGTTTTCCCATCTCACAAATGTAGTTTGTATAGTTAGATATAGCCATACCAATATTATTACTAATAGAATGTATTTATATAAAATGTACCGTTTAGAAGATTTGTCTATTTGTATTTCCATTGTCCCACACACATCAGTCAGGCCGTTGCCCCTAGTTATGACCACCGTGGCCATGTAGTAGTGGTGGCCGGCTTGCTCCTGTTCAAACCCGCTCTGAGGTAACTGCTGTATTGTGAACGCACATTGCATGAGCATGCGCAGACACATCTTAGGGTTGTAGTATTTTTGTCTGCGTTTCCAAAAAACAGAAACGAATCCTGTTCCAAGATCAATTCATCTCTATGGAGCAGGATCTGTTTATAAAGTCTGTGTTTTGGACTAATCCTGACCATTGCATTTTGGACTGGTAGCGTCCAAAACGCAGATGTCAAAGTACCCTAAGATGTCTCCGCATGCTCAAGCAGTGTACGTTCACAATACAGCAGCTACCTCAGAACAGGTTTGAACAAGAGCAAGCCGGCCACCACGACTATATGGCCACAGTGGTCATAACTAGGGACAACTGCCTGACTGATGTGTGTGGTACAATGGATATACAAATAGGCAAATCTTCTAAATGGTACATTTTATATAAATACATTCTATTAGTAATAATATTGGTATGGCTATATCTAACTATACAAACTACATTTGTGAGCTGGGAATACCCCTTTAAGTGTGTATTCATTTTATTTACTTAGAGGGGTGTGTACGGAGTGCTTTTACACATGAACTGACCCTACCTGAAAGTTACATATAAAGATGGAGAAACAGATTTATATATACACTGACTAGCAAAAGGATAGAAAGGTTTGGAACAACTTCCAGGCCATATCTCACCATCCACTAGAGCTTTGAACGTGAGACTACCATCATGTTATAGACAATCATCTTGGTTATCTCATACTGGATTTGCAACTATTTAGCATATGATTACTTATGCAGATTCTTGTCATGTAACTGAATGGTTATTTTTTTGCTCCTAGTGGTGGAACAATCCTTTTCTTCTTGTATACTACAAATTACCAAATTACAACCTGTTCTCACATTCCCTAATAGCTTAGTGTGTTATTAGGTTGATTCCCAAGCGAAAAGTCACTGGTTCGATTGAGAAGCAGCCATAAAGAAGATTTCCCATTAACAGAGAAACAGCATCATCCAGCTTATCGATAGTGGTATCTCAGCCAAGAAAATTACCAAACTGCATCATATGAGTGCCATGACAGTTGGAAAAATACAAAATGAAGTCCTTTCATCCACTCCAAAGCCAAGAGGTGGACATCCAGGCAAAATATCAGAGTCAACAAGTCGTCTCTTCACAAGGTCTATCAGTTCTGGCGCGATAAACACAGCAGTGGAGGTGGCTTGTATGCTTCGCAATAGTGAGATCACAGATGTTCATGCAAGCACCATGTGATTCACCCGAAAAAAGGTGAAGAAGCCTCGACTTTAATATCGTCATAAGAAGCGTCGTCTCAAGTTTGCAAAAAAGTAGAAACAATGTACAGTAGAAGATTGTAACTGGGTAATTTAGAACAAAGAGACAAAAGTCAATAGACTGGGCTTTGATTGGTGAAAATGGGTCTAGAAAATACAAGGGAAAAGGGGACTAACGGATCGAGAAATTGAAGGAACTGTCAATTTCGGTGGAGAAAGCCTGATGATATGAGGTTGTTTCACAGCCAAAGGCATTGTATACTTGACCAGGATCAATGGTGGTCTCAATGCTTAGCTACGGTGCCTTGCGAACGTTTTCGGCCCCCTGGAACTTTTCACCCTTTTGCCACATTTCAAGCTTCAAACAAAAAGATATAACATTTTAAATTTTAGGTGAAGAATCAACAACAAGTGGGTCACAATTGTGAAGTGAAACGAAATTTATTGGATCATTTAAACTTTTTTTATAATAATAAAACTGAAAAGTGGTGCGTGCAAAATTATTCGGCCCTCTTGCATTAATACTTTGTTGCGCCACCTTTTGATGCGATTACAGCTGCAAGTCGCTTGGGGTATGTCTCTATCAGTTTTGCACATCTAGAGACTGAAATTCTTGCCCCTTGCAAAACAGCTCGAGCTGTTTGAGGTTGGATGGAGAGTGTTTGTGAACAGCAGTTTTCAGCTCTTTCCACATATTCTCAATTGGATTCAGGTCTGGACTTTGACTTGGCCATTTTAAGACCTGGATACGTTTATTTTTGAACCATTCCATTGTAGATTTTGCTTTATATTTGGGATCATTGTCTTGTTGGAAGATAAATCTCCATCCTAGTCTCAGGTCTTTTGCAGACTCCAACAGGTTTTCATCCAGAATGGTCCTGTATTTGGCTCCATCCATCTTCCCATCAATTTTAAGCATCTTCCCTGTTCCTGCTGATGAAAAGCAGGCCCAAACCATGATTCTGCCACCACCATGTTTGACAGTGGGGATGGTGTGTTCAGGGTGATGAGCTGTGTTGCTTTTACGCCAAACATATCGTTTTGCATTGTATCCAAAAAGTTGGATTTTGGTTTCATCTGACCAGAGCACCTTCTTCCGGTGTTTGGTGTGTCTCCCAGGTGGCTTGTGGCAAACTGTAAACAAGACTTTTTATGGATATCTTTGAGAAATGGCTTTCTTCTTGCCACTCTTCCATAAAGGCCAGATTTGTGAAGTGTTCGACTGATTGTTGTCCTATGGACAGACTCTCCCACCTCAGCTGTAGATCTCTGTAGTTCATCCAGAGTGATCATGGGCCTCTTGGCTGCATCCCTGATCAGTCTTCTCCTTGTTTGAGATGAAAGTTTAGAGGGATGGCCGGGTCTTGGTAGATTTGCAGTGGTGTGATACTCCTTCCATTTCAATATCGCTTGCACAGTGCTCCTTGGGATGTTTAAAGCTTGGGAAATCTTTTGGTATCCAAATCCGGCTTTAAACTTCTCCACAACAGTATCACGGATCTGCCTGGTGTGTTCCTTGGTCTTCATGATGTTCTCTGTGCTTTAAACAGAACTCTGAGACTATCACAGAGCAGGTGCATTTATACGGAGACTTGATTACAAACAGGTGAATTTTATTTATCTTCATCAGTAATTTAGGGCAACATTGGATCATTCAGAGATCCTCAATGAACTTCTGTGAGTTTTCTGAACTCAAAGTAAATGGGCCGAATAATTTTGCACGCCCAACTTTTCAGTTTTATTATTATAAAAAAAGTTTAAATGATCCAATAAATTTCGTTCCACTTTACAATTGTGACGCACTTGTTGTTGATTCTTCACCAAAAAATTTTAAATGTTATATCTTTTTGTTTGAAGCCTGAAATGTGGCAAAAGGTTGAAAAGTTCCAGGGGGCCGAATGCTTTCGCAAGGCACTGTATATGTGAGTATCCAACAAGACGAGTTACTTCGTACAGTTGAGTACAGGACAATGACCTGAAGCATAAGCCGAGATTGGAAAGAAATGGTTCAATGACAATGAAGTAGAGGTGCTGGATTGGTCCCCACAGTCCCCAGACCTCATCCCAAACACTTGTGGGTAGAGTTTAAGAAAGAGCTTTATTCTTACCCAAGTGAGTCAACCAGTATGCACCAACATTAGGAACGTGTAGAAGAGACCTGGAAACAGATTTCAGTCAAGACATGATTGAATCTGATCGAGAGCATGCCTAGAAGGATTCAGGTAGTGCTGAAAGACTAAGGTGGATTTACAAAATACCAACAAAATTAGAAAATTAAAATTTAGAATTTTAGGAGCAAAACAGTAACAATGCAGTTACATGACAAGAATATGACAAACTAATCATATGCTAAATAGTTGCAAGTCAAATTTATGTATGAGATAGCCAAGATAATTGTATATAAAATGCTGGTATTCTCACACTCGAAGCTGTAGTGAATGGTTAGATATGAAGCCTGAAAATCACAAGTTCAAAACATGCAGGACACAAGCAAGCATGTTTTGAGTGTGCATGCAAAAATCTGTTGTTTAACCCCTTCAACCCTGGGCCTGTTTTCACCTTCCTGACCAGGCCATTTTTTTGCAAATCTGACATGTGTCACTTTATGTGGTAATAACTTTGGAACGCTTTTACTTATCCAAGCCATTCTGAGATTGTTTTCTCACCACATATTGTGCTTCACGACAGTAGTAAATTTGTGGCAAAATATTTCATTTTTATTTATAAAAAAATACCAAATTTACCAAAAATTTGGAAAAATTTGCAAATTTCCAAATTTCAATTTTTCTACTTTCAAAGTACATAGTAAAACCTCCAAAAATAGTTATTATTTTACATTCCCCATATGTCTACTTTATGTTGGAATCATTTTATAAATGTCATTTTACTTTTTTAGGACGTTAGAAGGCTTAGAAGTTTAGAAGTAATTTTTCAAATTTTCAACAACATTTCCAAAACCATTTTTTTAAGCACAAATTCAAATATAAAGTGATTTTGAGGGGCTTACATAATGGAAACCACCCATAAATGACCCCATTACACCCTCAAATTATTAAAAACTGCTGTTAGAAACTTTGGTAACCCTTGAGGTGTTCCACAAGAATTAATGGAAAATGGAGGTGAAATTTCAAAATATCACTTTTTTGGTAGATTATTCATGTTAATAATTTTTTTCTTGCAAAACAGCAAGGGTTAACAGCAAACTAAACCTCTATATACATTGCTCTGATTCTGCAGTTTACAGAAATACCCCATATGTGGTGGTAAACGTCTCTATGGGTTTGTGGCAGTGGTCAGAAGGAAAGGAGCGCCATAAGAATTTTGGAGGCAGATTTTGGTAGAATGGTTTTTAGGCACCATTTTGTAATTGAGAGACCCTGACGTACCCCTACATTGGAAACCCTCAAAAAGTGACCCCATTTTGGAAACTACACCCTTCAAAGAATATATTAAGGGGGTACTAACCACTTTGACCCCTTAAGCGTTTTACGGAATTTGGAAACACTTGGCTGTGAAAATAAAAAGTTTCATTTCTTCCAATAAAATGTTGCTTTAGCCCAAATTTTTCATTTTCACAAGGGGTAACAGGAGAAAAGCACCCCATAATTTGTTCCCCATTTTCTCCTGAATACGGCAACACCCATATGTGGTGGTAAACTGCTGAGGGGGCACATAGC
>ONZH01029867.1:0-33057 GCA_900303285.1 Rhinella marina | reverse complement strand
AGAGGGATGTCCACAGCAGAGGACAGTCCAGACAAATTAGTGAGGCCACAGCCAGCACGGCCGAAGCTGTTCCCGGCAGCGGGCAGTCGCGCGAAGCTCCCCCATCGAGGCCTCGTACTTCTGTGGTGTGGAGATTTTTTAATGTTTGTGCGGATGACAAACTGAGCGCGGTTTGCACACTCTGCCACTCAAACTGAGTAGGGGCTCTGAGAAGAGCAATCTGACCACCTCAGGCATGCGGCGTCACTTGGAAGTTCAAGCACTGGCTGAGTGGGAGAGAGCAACGCAATACAAACTGCGCCCGGTCCTGCTGCCACTGCCTCTTCCCCTGTGTTGTGTGCTGCCACTGCGGTCCAGACCTCCAGCCAGGACACCTCCACATCTGCCTCTGCCTCGGCTACTTTGGGGCCTTCTCCTTCAGCCTCCCCTTCCCCCGCCTCTTCGCCTGCACCCTCACACTCCTCGTCCCAACAACTGTCCATCTCACAGGCGTTCGACCGCAGGCGGAAGTACGCCTCGAGTCACCCCCAAGCCCAAGCCTTAAACTGCCACATCTCCAAACTGCTGGCCCTGGAGATGTTGCCGTTTAGGCTTGTGGAGACGCAGGTTTCCGCGACCTGATGGCGGCTGCCGCACCTCGCTATTCCGTCCCCAGCCGCCACTACTTTTCCCGGAGTGCCGTCCCCGCCTGCACCAGCACGTGTCGCGTAACATCAGGCGGGCCCTGAGGTACGCAGTCAGCGCAAAGGTCCACTTGACCACCGACTCGTGGACAAGCGCTTGCGGCCAGGGACGCTACATCTCTTTGACGGCACACTGGGTGAATGTAGTGGAAGCGGGGACGGGGTCGCAAACAGAGACGGCCCTACCTACCACCCCCGCCAAGATTGCCAGCATGGGTTCTGATAAACCCCCCTCCTCCTCCTCCTCCTCCTGTGCCTTAACATCTCCCTCAGCGCTAGCTGGAAGCGTTGCAGCACTGGCGCGGGAGACGTCAGCAGGCGGTGCTAAAGCTCATCAGCTTGGGCGACAGGAAGCACAGCGCCCCAGAGGTGAGGGACGCCATATTGCAGCAGACGGAGATGTGGCTGTCGCCGCTGCAGCTAGGACCAGGCATGGTCGTGTGCGATAACGGCCGTAACCTGGTGGCGGCTCTGGAGGCTTGCCGAACTCAATCACGTACCATGCCTGGCCCACGTTTTAATCTGGTAGTCCAAAAATTTCTGAAGACTTACCCCAACCTGGCAGAGCTACTGGTGAAAGTGCGGCGCTTGTGCGCTCACTTTCGTAAGTCAACTGTAGCTGCTGCTAGCTTTAAAAAAACTCCAGCAACGCCTCCATTTGCCTGAACATCGGCTGTTGTGCGACCTGCCCACTCGCTGGAATTCCACCTATTCCATGTTGGCCAGGGTGTGTGAGCAGCAGAGAGCATTGATGGAGTACCAGATTATGAATCCACGCGTGCCTCCAACTCAGCTCCCTCAGTTTTGCCAACCACGAGTGGCCATGGATGGCAGACATATGCGATGTACTGCGTATCTTTGAGGAGTCCACCAAGAAGGTCAGCAGCGAGGACGCTATAGTGAGCGTAACCATCCCGCTCCTAGGCGTCCTTAAAGAATCGCTCATCGCAATAAGGAGAACGCATTGCACGCAGAGGAGACGGGGGTAGGAGGAGACGCAACGGAGCTACACAGTCAGACCCACACTTTTGTCTGCTTCACGGTGGCAGTTGCAGGAGGAGGAGGATGAGAGGAGGAGGACGACGTGGAGGTGGCTGTGGAAGAGGAGGAGGATGCTGGCGGCGAGGGTAGCAGTCAGGCTGTGTGCGTCCCATTGGTTCAGCGCGGATGGGGCGGAGAGGAGGCGGAAGAGGAAGAGGAGGAAATGGCAAGTGATCCTTCTGGTGGGGGCAGTGAGGTCATGCCTATTCAGAGTCTGGCACACATGGCTGACTTCATGCTGGGCTGCTTTTCCCGGGACACACGTGTTGTCCGGATAGTGGAGAACAAACTGTACTGGGTCTTCACACTCCTGGACCCCCGGTATAAGATAACGTCTCCTCTTTATTCCGGTAGAGGAGAGGACGAATCGATTGCTGGAATACCAGAGGGAACTCGTGCAGAACATGATGGAGATTGTCCCACCCACCATCGCTGGCGGCAGAGAGGAGAGGGTCTCCCAGAGTCCCACAACATCCATCAGGCCCACAGCCACCAGGGGAACACTCTCCAAGGTGTGGGACACGTTCATGGCACCCCCTCGTGCAACTTCCATCACTGCGGGGCCCGCTATCAGCAGGAGGGACAAGTATCGGCGGATGTTGCGGGAGTACCTGGCAGACCGTACCCTGTCCTCCCCGATCCTCGGCGTCCTACACTTACTGGGTCTCCAAGTTGGACACGTGGCTGGAACTGTCCCTGTACGCCTTGGAGGTGCTTGCCTGCCCTGCCGCCAGCGTGCTATCAGAAAGGGTGTTCAGCGCAGCCGGGGGCATTATAACCGATAAGCGCAGCCGCCTGTCAACCGACAGTGCGGACAGGCTGACGCTAATCAAAATGAACAGCAAGGTGGATTGACCCGGACTTTGCTTCTCCAACCGTGGAAAGCAGCCAAAAGTGAAGTGCCATCTGTATGAAGTGCCATTTCCTCCTCCACCTCCTCCTCCTCCTTAAACCGCCGTAGAATTGCTCCGTAAATAAGAAAAATTTATATGTTTATGGCTCACCTCTTGGGCCTCCACAAAATGTTTAAGAGGTCTCACCTCTTGGGCCTCCTCGTAATTTTTAACAGGTCTCACCTCTTGGGCCTCCACATAATTTTTAAGAGGTCTCACCTCTTGGGCCTCCTCATAATTTTTAACAGGTCTCACCCTCTTGGGCCGTCCACATTAATTTTTAAATACGTCTACCTCTTGGGCCTCCACAAAATGGTTAACAGGTTCTCACCTCTTGGGCCTCCACAAAATAGTTTAACAGGTCTCACCTCGTTAGGGCCTCCACAAAATGTTGAACAGGTCTCACCTCTTGGGGCCTCCAACCAAAATGTTTAACAGGTCTCACCTCTTGGGGCCTCCACAAAATGTTTAACAGGTCTCACCTCTTGGGGCCCTGCACCAAAATGTTTAAGGGTCTCACCTCTTGGGCCTCCACATAATTTTTAACGGGGTCTCACCTCTTGGGCCCTCCACATAATTTTAACACGTCTCACCTCTTGGGCCTGCACAAAAAGGTTTAAGAGTGTTAACAGTGGAAAGCAGCCAAAAGTGATAGTTGCCATCTGTATGAAGTGCCATTTCCTCCTCCACCTCCTCCTCCTCCTCTCTCCTCCTCCTTAACCGCCGATAGAATTGCTCCGTAAATAAGAAAAATGTATATATTTATGGCTCACCTCTTGGGCCTCCACATAATTTTAACAGGTCTCACCTCTTGGGCCTCCACAAAATGTTTAAGAGGTCTCACCTCTTGGGCCTCCACAAATGTTAACAGGTCTCACCTCTTGGGCCTCCACAAAATGTTTAAGAGGTCTCACCTCTTGGGCCTCCACAAAATGTTTAACAGGTCTCACCTCTTGTGGCCTCCACATAATTTTTAACACGTCTCACCTCTTGGGCCTGCACCCAAAATGTTTAAGAGGTCTCACCTATGGGCCTCCACATAATTTTTAACGGGTCTCACCTCTTGGGCCTCCACAAAATGTTTAAACAGGTCTCACCTCTTGGGCCTCCACAAAATGTTTAACAGGTCTCACCTCTTGGGCCTCCACAAAATGTTTAACAGGTCTCACCTCTTGGGCCTCCACAAAATGTTTAACAGGTCTCACCTCTTGGGCCTCCACATAATTTTTAACAGGTCTCACCTTTTGGGCCTCCACAAAAGGTTTAAGAGGTTAACAGTGGAAAGCCAGCCAAAAGTGACAGTGCCATCTGTATGAAGTGCCATTTCCTCCTCCACCTCCTCCTCCTCCTCCTTAACCGCCGTAGAATTGCTCCGTAAATAAGAAAAATGTATATATTTATGGCTCACCTCTTGGGCCTCCACATAATTTTTAACAGGTCTCACCTCTTGGGCCTCCACATAATTTTTAACAGGTCTCACCTTTTGGGCCTCCCACAAAGGTTTAAGAGGTTAACAGTGGAAAGCAGCCAAAAGTGAAGTGCCATCTGTATGAAGTGCCATTTCCTCCTCCACCTCCTCCTCCTCCTCCTCCTCCTTAACCGCCGTAGAATTGCTCCGTAAATACATAATTTCCGTAAATACATAAATACACATAATTTTTACAGGTCTCACCTCTTGGGCCTCCACAAAATGTTTAAGAGGTCTCACCTCTTGGGCCTCCACATAATTTTTAACACGTCTCTCCTCTTGGGCCTCCACATAATTTTTAATACGTCTCACCTCTTGGGCCTCCACATAATTTTTAAGAGATCTCACCTCTTTGGGCCTGTACAAAATGTTTAAGAGGTCTCACCTCTTGGGCCTCCACAAAATGTTTAAGCGGTCTCACCTCTTGGGCCTCCACATAATTTTTAAGAGGTCTCACCTCTTGGGCCTCCACATAATTTTTAACAGGTCTCACCTCTTGGGCCTCCACATAATTTTTAAGAGGTCTCACCTCTTGGGCCTGTACAAAATGTTTAAGAGGTCTCACCTCTTGGGCCCACATAATTTTTAAGAGGTCTCACCTCTTGGCCTCCACATAATTTTTTAAGAGGTCTCACCTCTTGGGGCTCCACATAATTTTTAAGAGGTCTCACCTCTTGGGCCTCCACAAAATTTTCCATGAGCCTCTGGCCCAGCCCACGGCCTCTTCCTGCCTTTTGCGGTCCTATGCATCCCTCAACATCCCCACTGCTTTACCTGCTAGACATGACACTGGGCCAGGTCGGGTCACTGACATCTCAAGCGCCAACAATTTGGGCATTTTAAGGCTTCTGCATGTGTTTTTGAGTTGTTTTTACATTTTAAAGAAGACATGTCTGACCACATCTCACACACACACACACAATGACAATTAGGGGTGGGTCTATTTGCTTTCCCCCTTGCCTATGCCATCTGTGGTTGTCATAGGCAACGTGATTTTAAGGAGTGCAGAATTTTCTTCTTTTTGTCTAGTTTGGCTTGGGGTCCATGGCAATGTTGAGGAAAGAAGGTTTCCTTGTATGGTCTCACTTTACAGAGAGGTTATATTGTGTTTGGAGTGTATTGTTGAGAGGCTGTGATAGTGGCGTAATAGTGCGACTTGGGCGCGTTATATGCACCCAGACATGCTTCCCCTGCTGTCCTAGTTGCATTCCAGCAGTGTTGGCATCCTTTTCTGAGGTTCCAGGGTGGACTTGGTGACCTCCAAGTGGTCGAATTGAGATTTCCAAGTGGCGAGCATTTTTTCCCCATAGACTTTAATGGGATTCGATATCTGGTCGAATAGTCGAATTTCGCGGTCTATTCGAATCGAATTTCGAAATTTCGAATATTTCACTACTCGCTCATCTCTAGTTGTGAATAGTGTTACCAAACCATTGATACCATTGGATATACAACTGTCATTCTGAGCTTTACTAAAAAGAGACTTGTCTATTCTCTGCAACTGACCGGGTTACTGAGTCCAGCTCCATTTGCCAGCCACAGCACCTAGATCACCTGCCTTGCACCCATACCATTTTCATAACACCATGGACATCTTAACTACCATCTGACAGGTGCCCCAACATCAGGGTGTGCCCAAAGGAAGAAAAAGTGTGCCATCCTGTCACTGCCTTGCCCTAGGAACATTGGTGTAAGGACTGCCACTGTGAATAGCTGTTGGAACCAGAGCTATTACCACTCCCATCCTCTGTTCCGCTCCTTATGAGCCGCATCGGATGCTCATGAGCTCTCAGGCGGTACTGCATATAAAAAGGCTTGATTCTGTACTGGAAATCACTGCATTGGTTCAGGAACACTTACAGAAATCATTGTCTGCAAACGCAATTTTCCTTGCAATCCACAAATGCAAGTGAAAGCTGTATCATGTAGAGAAGCAGCCTGTCAACACAATCCAGAAACACTGCCATCTTTGGTGCAAAGCTCATTTAAAATGAACTGAGACAAAATGGAAAAAGGTTCTGTGGTCAAATTCAAAATTTGGAATTTGTTTTGGAAACTATGAACGTTTTATCCTATGGACTCAAGAGGAGCGGGACCATCCAGCTTGTTAACATAGCACAGTTCAAAAATCTGCATTTCTAATGGTATGGGTTTCTATTAGTGCCTATGGAGTGGGCAGGTTACACATCTGGAAAGGCACTATCAATGCTGAATAGTATACAGAGGTTTTAGAACAATATATTTTCACATCCAGACAACGTCTCTTTCAGGGAAGGTCTTGCATGTTTCAGCATGACAATGCTAAACCACATACTCCATCCTGCACAATAGCATGGCTTTGCAGCAGAAGAATCCGGGTGCTGGACTGGCCTGCGTGCAGTCCAGACCTTTCACCAGTAAAAAAAAAAAACACTTGGCGCATCATGAAACGCAAAGAAGACACAGACTGCTAAGCAGCTATAATGCTACATCACACAAGAATGGGACAACACTCCACACCCAAAAATTCAGCAATTGGTCTTCTCACTTCCCAGACGTTTACAGACTGTTGTTAAAAGAAGAGGGGATACTACACAATAGCAGACACGACCCGTCCCAACTATTTTGAGATGTGTTCCTGCCATCAAGTTATTTTTTTCTTTCAAGAAAGGGTAAAATGTCTCTTTTCAAAACCTGATATGTGTTTTATGATCTACTGTGAATAAAATATGGGTCTATGAGATTTGCTAATCTTTGCATTATATTTTTATATACATTTTTAAAAATGTTATGAAGTGGCCAAACTCTTTTGGAATTAGGGTTGTACATCTAAGACAGATACTGTAGATGATAGATAGATAGATAGATAGATAGATCAAGGAAAAAGCCAGGCAGCACTCAGAAAACAGCACAGAGCCTGAATAAATCACGTTTTCTATTTTTTTTTTAATGTAAGTGCTGCCTGGCTTTTTCCTTTTTTTTATATATTGTGGTCTTTGTCGGATCAACAGGCTTACATCCCTGGTTCTAATTTTGTGCTGCCATTTTTTTGTTTAGATAGATAGATAAGAAAATGTCAGCAGCACTGTAAGTTTCAACATGGTGCAATTTCTCCAAGACAGTCGGTACTAGGTCCCTTGGTATAAATTTGCAGAAAAGAGCACTCTTAAATTTGGTGAAGGGTGGTAGACTAGGCTGTTGGGCTCAATAAATGTGGGTCCATCACTATTCGCCACTATTTTTTCTATAGATAGATAGATAGATAGATAATATAATCACTTACAATGACCCAAGGGCTGCTTAGAAGTCGTACAATGTCATTGACTAGTCCCATAAGCCTCAGTATAGTCGGATCCTCATAATCAAATCTTTTACTCAGCAGTAAAGACACAATTATGTTGGTTACAGCAGCGTAAATACTTGTCACATTATCAAAGGGCTTTCCTGAAAAAAGAAATCAAACATAAGTTTTAATAACTTTTTTTTTTAAGGATTTATTGATATTTGTTCAACACAAGTGTCACGAAGGGAGGGGAAGTAGTGAGCCCTGTCTGTAACCCCAACTGCTGACCCTGCCTACTTACACGGCCCGTCCTAAACAACAGCGCGTAACTGGTCGACAGGCCCTGACCTATGTAAGTGCAGGGGCGTAAAGGGAAGGGAAGACAAAGGGAATGAGTAACACAAACAGAACACACACAATAAAGAAGGGTCAAACTAGCCAAGGGTTGAATCAAGAGGTCACGTCAAATACCAGGGACAAAACTGAAGGCGAAGTCCTAAGTCCAAAAGCCAAAGTCCGATAAACGCTGAAACGAATCACTCACAAAACCACTAGCACAGACCAAACACAGGCAACCTGTGGCCAGCAGGTTGCCTGTTTAAATAGTCCTCCAATAGGTCATGTGACGTGGCCAGCATCACATGACCCAAAACACATAAAACAGAATAGTTGAGCGCTGGCAATAAAGACCAGCGCTCAAGGACCTTTCAGGTGGTCAGCGTCACGTGACCTAATTTAAATAATTAAATACATAAAATAGCTGAGCGCTGGCTTATGCTGCCAGCGCTCAGAGGCCCCGTCAGCTCGTTGCCTAGGGGGGCGGGGAGGACGCCGGGCACGCGGCAGCTGAATGCGCCCTGGGTCCACCCCGCTCCTGGTTACTATGGGAGCGAGGACGCGTCCTTGCTCCTGCGGCCTCATGGGAGACCGGCGGCGCAGCACAGGAGAATCGTGCCACCAGCTCCCCGTTACAACAAGTTTGTTGATTTATTCACCAACTTTAAAGGCCTCTTCTAAAAAATTGCTTGGCCCAGTGTAAAGGCTTCATGAATGGACCCCCAAATAAACCATTTGGCCAGTTTACAGTATAAAACTATACATTTTTATTTTTTGTGGGGGTGAGCTGTATTTTTATTGGCACCATTCTAAATACAACATTTAGATCACTTGAATTTATTTTATTTTTTTTATTTTTTTTTACATGGGCTGACCCAAAAACAGCAGTTCTGGCACTGTGTTTTGAAAATTACTTTTTTTATTTTTGAAAAAGTCTGTTTTATGTGTCCGAGTCTCTGTTTTATGTTTTTTTTTATATATTTAAAATATTTTTAAACTTTTATTAAACTTTTGAAACTACAATTGACACAAAGTCTATTAGTGCACTATGCTAATATATACAGTATATATATATATATATATATATATATATATATATATACACATACACACACAGGGTGGGCCATTTATATGGATACACCTACTGTAAGTCAACTGCTACATGATGATGTGTTTCCCCCTTTATGCACTGAAGCTGGCACGTTCCCTGAGTTTTTCCAGCAAGATGGTGCACCACCACATTATGGGTGTCAGGTCCGAGCATTCCTAGATGAACAGTTTCCTGGAAAGTGGATTGGTTGTCGTGGGCCAGTTGAATGGCCCCCAAGGTCTCCCGATCTGACCCCCTTAGACTTTTATCTTTGGGTTCATCTGAAGGCAATTGTCTATGCTGTGAAGATACGAGATGTGCAGCACCTGAAACTACAGATACTGGAAGCCTGTGCTAGCATTTCTTCTGCGGTGTTGCTATCAGTGTGTGAAGAGTGGGAGAAGAGGGTTGCATTGACAATCTAACACAATGGGCAACACTTTGAACACATTTTATAAGTGGTCAGAAACTTGTAAATAACTAATGAAAGAATAAAGTTACGTTAAAACCAAGCACACCATTGTTTTCTTGTGAAATTCTCAATAAGTTTGATGTGTCACATGACCCTCTTCCCATTGAAAAAACTAAAGTTGGATCCAAAATGGCCGACTTCAAAATGGTCACCACCCAACTTGAAAAGTTCCCCCCTCCTATATACTAATGTTACACAAACAGGAAGTTAATATCACCAACCATTCCCATTTTATTTAGGTGTATCCATATAAATGGCCCACCCTGTGTATATATATATATAATAAGTATATTCTTAGACAAAAGTACACCCCTCATATTTTTGTAAATATTTTATTATGACTTTTAATAATGTCTATACTGTACTCAAAACATAAGCAGTGTATAACTTTTGTTATAATCATGCTAATCTACTGAATAAATTTAATATGCAATTTTTTCAACAAAGTTGAAGCCATTGAAACGAAACCTCAAATATTGTGGAATTGCAGATCCAGCAGGGTTCAGCAAAAACTCTTCCATTACTGATAATACAACCATCTGCATTCCTTGTGAACGGATCTGGTTGTATTATCTTTAACATAGCCAAGACGGATCAGTCATGAACACCATTGAAAATCAATGTGGGACGGATCCGTTTTCTATTGTGTCAGATAGTGTCTTGCTCCGCATCCCAGGATGGAAAGCAAACCGCAGCATGCTGCGATTTTCTCTCCGGTATGATAACAGAACGGAATGCATTTTGGAGCACTCCTTTCTGTTCAGTTACGTATGGAAGCATATTTTTCCGGTATTGAGACTCTATGATGGATCTCAATACCGGAAAATATTGACTCTAGTGTGAAAGTAGCCTTTGTACCACAGAATACAGAACTTAGATCAACCCTGCTAAATAAATGCATACCCAGAGGAGACCACCAAAATAAATACTGTATAGACCTAGACCCTCTATACAAACAATGATCATCTAAATACAGATTCTCACCAACTGATCCCTTTAAAGGGGTTGGCCATATACCATAATGTTTTATATATGCAAGCAGAATTGATTATGTACAGTTTGCCAGCTCTCAGATTTAAGGCCAACAGCTACCCCAGTATTAGCGATGTCAACATAGCAATCTGGAATTCTCAGCGACCATAGGACTATAGATGGAGGCGATCCCAAGGGATTCCTCTGCCTGTTTCTGTGCATGGCCATTTAGCTCCTCATAGTCATAGTGGAGGAATTGGAGGACAAGTCACATGATCACCGCCATCTTGCATCCTTTAAACATAGGTTTTGGCCTAGGTTGCTGTTTTGGCATTGCAGATACTGGGGCAGCCAGAGACCTTCATCTTCAGAGCTGAAGAACAGTATACAATCAGTTATGCTTACATGTATGAAACATTACAAATTAGGATTTTTTTTTACAACTTTAAGGTCAGATACGTTTATTAAAAGATCCTATAAAACAAATACAGACCCCAGACACTCCATAAAACAAATACAGACCCCAGATGAGACCCCAGGCACCCCCTAAACCAAATACAGACACCGCATAAAATCAATACAGACCCAATATCAGAACTAAGGCCCCCCTAAAACAAATGCAGACTACAGATAAGACCCCAGACACCCCTTAAAACACAAAGACCTCAGATACTTACATAACAGCTTGCCCTCTTCTTGCCTGTAGAGCTTTACCATTCCCAAACTTGACTTGAGAACACGCATAGATCTGGTGATGTGAACCTATCTGGCTGGCTAGTCCTTCAACTCTCTCCCATTTGGAAATAGTGGTGCTATCAGGGGGACTGGTACAGGTGCACTGTTTGCCACATGGTTAAAGCAGCCCTGGACGTTTATACCTAAAATACTGTATGGACCCAAGAAGTCACCCTAGCTAATATGGGCATGTTACTATAAGGTATCTACATTCACTGGATGACATAAAGGTATAATGTGTGGGGGAGGTTCTGATAGGTGACCCCCAATTTTACAAGATAGAAAGAGAATTCAAGGGAAACTCATGTCACGCAGCTGTTTTCACAATTCCCATAGACTTTAAAAGCTATTGACACCTTTGGAGAGATTTGTTTGATGAATGCATTTTACTAATTTTGGGCCAAAAAATATTTTTTCAGTTGGCCTTTATTAAAAATATTCAGCCACTTCTGAGATACAGTGTTAAAAATCAGTCTGTTTCCAGGCTTCCAGTTCTCTTTGAATTCAATCATCTGACAGCTCTCATCTCTGATTTCCTGACATCATAAACTCTTGTTATAGTTCAATTCTTATCAAACCGATAGAAATATGGCTTAAATGAGTATTTATGAGGTCAAGTGATAAGAGCTACCCATGAACTAATCAGATCATGGAATTCAAAGAAAACAGAAACTGACAGCCTGAAAACAGACTCATTTTTAACCCTGTATCTCAGAAATGGCTGAACATTATTAAAAAAGACCAATTGAACAAATGATTTTTTTTAGCCCAAAATGAATAAAATGCAATCATAAAAAAATGCCCCCAAAGGTGTACATATCCTTTAATGAACTAAGCCATGTTCATTTTCAAACATCATTCCATGACACGGGGACTCTGTTCTTCCAATAAGGGCTCATGCACACGAATGTATTTTCTTTTCGTGTCCATTCCGGGTTTTTTTGCAGACCATATGCGGAACCATTTATTTCAATGGGTCTGCAAAAAAACCCAAAAAACGGAAGTCACTCTGTGTGCATTACGTTTCCGTATGTCCGTATTTCTGTTCAGCAAAAAAATAGAACATGTCCTATTATTGTCCGCATTATGGATAAGCATAGTGCTGTTCTATTAGGGGTCAGCTATTCTGTTCCGCAAAATATGGAATGCACACGGATGTCATCCCTATTTTTTTGGATCTTTTTTTGCAGACTGCAAAATACATTCAGTTGTGTAACATAGTAACATAGTTTATAAGGCCAAAAAAGACATCTGTCCATCCAGTTCGGCCTGTTTTCCTATAAGTTCATCCAGAGAAAGGCAAAAAACCCTGTGAGGTAGAAGCCAATTTTCCCCACTTTAGGGAAAACAATTCCTTCCCGACTCCAATCAGGCAATCAGAATAACTCCCTGGATCAACGACCCCTCTCTAGTAACTATTACCTGTAATATTATTACCCTCCAAAAATACATCCAGACCTCTCTTGAACTCTTTTAGTGAACTTTCCATCACCACCTCCTCAGGCAGAGAGTTCCATAGTCTCACTGCTCTTACCGTAAAGAATCCTCTTCTATGTTTGTGTACAAACCTTCTTTCCTCCAGACGCAGAGGATGGCCCCTTGTCACAGTCACAGTCCTGGGGATAAATAGATGATGGGAGAGATCTCTGTACTGACCTCTGATATATTTATACATAGTTATTGCATCTCCCCTCAGTCGTCTTTTTTCTAAAGTGAATAACCCTAATTTTGATAATCTTTCTGGGTACTGTAGTCCACCCATTCCAGTTATTACTTTAGTTGCCCTCCTCTGAACCCTCTCAAGCTATGCTATGTCTGCCTTGTTCACAGGAGCCCAGAACTGTACACAGTACTCCATGTGTGGTCTGACTAGTGATTTGTAAAGTGGCAGGACTATGTTCTCATCATGGGCATCTATGCCTTTTTTGATGTAACCCATTATCTTATTGGCCTTGGCAGCAGCTGTCACTGGTTTCTGCAGCTTAGTTTGCTGTTCAATAAAATTCCTAGGTCCTTTTCCATGTCAGAGTTACCCAATATTTTACCATTTAGTATGTACTGGTGACTTGCATTATGCCTTCCCATATGCATAACCTTACATTTGTCAGTGTTAAACCTCATCTGCCACTTCTCTGCCCAAGCCTCCAGTCTATCCAGATCCATCTGTAGCAGTGTACTGTCCTCTTCTGTGTTAATTACTTTACACAGTTTAGTGTCATCTGCAAAAATTGATATTTTACTGTGCAAGCCTACAAGATCATTAATAAATATATTGAAGAGAATAGGGCCCAATACTGACCCCTGTGGTACCCCGCTAGTTACAGTGACCCAATCTGAGTATGTACCATTAATAACCACCCTCTGTTTTCTATCACTGAGCCAGTTACTTACCCACATACAGACATTTTCTCCCAGGCCAAGCATTCTCATTTTATATACTAACCTTTTATGTGGTACAGTGTCAAATGCTTTGGAGAAGTCCAGATATACGACATCCATTGATTCGCCGCGGTCCAGTCTAGAACTTACCTCCTCATAGAAACTGATTAAATTGGTTTGACATGACCGATCCCTCATGAAGCCATGCTGATATGGAGTAATTTGCTTATTTTCATTGAGGTACTCCAAGATAGCATCTCTTATAAAACCCTCAAACAGTTTACCCACGACAGATGTTAAACTTACCGGCCTATAGTTCCCGAGCTCTGTTTTTGGACCCTTTTTGAATATTGGCACCACATTTGCTATGCGCCAATCATGTGGAACACTCCCTGTCAGCATAGAGTCCTTAAATATCAGAAATAAGGGTCTGGCGATGACATTGCTTAATTCTCTTAAGCGGGGGTGTGCCATCCGGTCCTGGCGATTTGTCTATTTTAATCTTTTTAAGACACAGCTCTACTTCTTCCTGGGTCAGACAGGGCACTTTTAATGGGGAATTTACTTTTATATTCTGCATTTCATCTGACAGTTTATTTTCCTCAGCGAATACAGTGGAGAAAAAGATATTTAGTAGCTTTGCTTTCTCCTCATCACTCTCTGCAACATCCCCCTCATTACTCTGTAAGGGGCCGACACTTTCAGGTTTATACTTTTTACCATTTATATAATTAAAGAACATTTTAGGGTTAGTTTTACTCTCTTTGGCGATTAATCTCTCGTTCTCTAGTTTGGCTGTTTTTATTTGTCTTTTACATATTCTATTTTTTTCCTTATAGTTTTTCAATGCTTCCTCTCTCCCCTCCTGTTTTAGTGATTTAAATTCTCTCTTTTTGTCATTTATTGCTTTCTTTACAATTCTGTTTATCCACATTGGTTTTTTCTTGTTCCTTAACCTTTTATTCCTATAAAGGTATGTACCTCTCACAATTAGATATTAGGATTCTTTTAAAAATATCCCATTTTGTGGCTGTATTTTTATTTTTGAGGACTTTTTCCCAGTTAGTTAGGCCTATGGCCTCTCTTAGTTGGCTAACTTTTGCTTTTTTGAAGTTTGGTATTTTTGTTCCTCCCTGAAGAAACGCTCTTTTAAATGACAGTTGGAAGGTTATTATATTATGGTCACTATTTCCCAGGTGTCCCCCAACCTGCACATCTGTTGTTCTGAGTCCTTGGGGTAGTGTCCCAGATTAGGATGTGACTATGATGAGCGAAGTTATGGAAAATTTGATTCGGATTCTTCGCCTAATTTCACAAAGAAATAAGCACATTTCTTTGTTTGTATGGGCGCAATAATGGGGAATGGCGATTGCGCTGAGCCCCCCCCCCCCATCATTGAACCCCTCAGATGCTGCATTCGTCACTGTTCATGGCATCTGAGATTAAAAACGAGGGCTATGCTGTGATCAGAGAAAGGGCACATTAGACCTAATACTCTGCTGGAGTTTTGCAACCAATAGGTACAAGAATTGGTAGCCATCAACAAGGTCTGAGGGTGAAGGCATAAGGAGAAGAAGAATTGATTTTGGCTTCTGTCATATTCTGATAAGCAGTGGGAGAGAAGATATGCACTCACACCTTCTGTCCCATACCCTGCAGTGCCCAACACTGAGCCAGGAGACATTTTTCTAGTCTTCAAAGATTCATATGTATTAGGGCAGAATATCTATTTTAACAACTGTAGATACAATATTTTATGGGGTGATGTACTACTGCAAAAATAATGAATTATCCACAGACCTTCATATGATCTTAACTTCTGGATTAAGCATTAAGATTCCTCAATGATCCTGTTTTCTATGGTTTTCTTTCCCATTCCATAGCCTCGTAAGGTTGAGAGTGCAAATCTTCTCATCACTTTCCAGTTCTCCCCAGTGGAAAAGACAATACCTGAATGGAAGGAGATGCAGTATATGATGTCTACAAGATAAACATAGTAACATAGTGAATTGAAATATAGGTGGTGGCAAACCCAGTTTCCTGAGGGACCCCAAGGATGGGTAACCAAAAAGCCATGAGATCCTGGTACAAAGGATTTAAAGACCTCTCCACCACATAAGAGTATGCTAGTATTTAGAGATGAGCGAATCTTCAAAAATTTGCTTTGACGACTAATCAACAAATTTATAACAAGATTTGTTTTTAATACGAATTTATTCGGTCAAAGTTGCGTTAAAAAAATAATCGTTGTTTTGCAAACATTATTGCACAAATTATGAACATACAGTCTAAGCGTTGTTGAAAGTACGCTACGGAACTGAATACGTAAGCAATAGCGTACAAAGTGCGCACAAATCCTTAGTGTACTATTGACTCACGTTTGCATCATACGCACGCACGTACACACCATGGCGTACAGTCCTCAGAGGCAGTCCATATGAACTAGAAAAGTAAGGTGCTAGCTATCCGGTTAAGTGCATAATTTACCAAACACAACATACAATAAGTGCATAATAGGACACATTACAGTACCTGAAAAAGAATACACACAATGGGCTAAACTGCTTGAACATTGCTGAACCTGTAAAACATTATTGCTAAAATACTGCAAAGACTTAATTATGCAAACATTTTAGTGCAACCAATTTCACATTTGCAAGCATAATAGGCTCAGTTATACGTTTGAGTCTCTCCTCATGGCTGCTTGGCATAAAACACCAGAACACATAGTCCAAAATTCAATTGTAATCCATGTGAGGTAATTTTGTAATCTAAACAGGTAACGTGTAATCTACATGGATAATATAAAATAGCACCAAATAGAGAACCCTTTTTGCAAAGCGGGCTCCAAAATAACCTGAGAAGGAAGGGGGGGGGGACTAGCTCTCACCCGTCAGGTGCAGTCCATGTTGTGGCTCCCATAGTTCCAAACCATGAGATGTCCTTTAAATCAGCCAGACAGAAACAGCCAGTTGTAGAAGGGTTCCTCAGATGAGGGACCTGAAGTCCTCCTCAGTGCTACTGAAGGACATAAGAGGACGCTCCTGCCTCCTGTAGGCCAGGCTGGCTGCTGTGGTTGAGCTCCACTGCCCTCTGCTGATAGAATTTGTACTTGACCGGGTGGTGGTCACACTGGTGAGCACTGCAGCCACTTGAGCCTCCACCTTTCTGGATACTCCTGCCGGGACAGCAAGGGTAGGGACTTCTGGCTGCAGCGGTTCAGGCAAGGCTGCACCCAAGGACAAACCGCCAGCTTCCCTGGCTGCTGCTGACTTCATTTTCCATGGTAGCTAGTACTAGATCACCGTGGGCTGGAAAGTGAAGGATGATGTAGTCAGCTGACCCAGGTGAAAGGACTGTGGTGGTGGTGGTGGCAATCCAGGGATGAGAGGCTCCGTCTGTGGCTTCTCTCTGAAACAGAGGGTGCCATCTGGGGACTCTTGTAGGCAGCTCTTGTTTCGCCTGACAATGCAGGTACCAGGGGCTTTGACAATAATGTTACCCCGGGTAGCAAAGGGGCTTTTCACAGATGCCATGGGGGTATTTTCTACCTGATCCCCCACGTATAGGCTGTGACGGGCTTGGGGCAGGTAAGACCATTTCACAGACCTGCAGCCCATGAAGTACTCCAGCATCGCTGCACTGAAAACCAGAAGATGGTTCCTTTACGCCGTTCCAGCGTAGGGTCTACCAGCCTTGAATAGTCAAGCACTTGGATGACCCAGTCTTCCACCGCTTTCTTATAGTCCCATAGGGTCTCAGCGCAGGCTGTCACTGATGCAGGCATGATGGGATTCTGCCGCATGGAAGGTGTTCTCCTACTGGGTAGCGGAGTGGATGCTCCAGCCGCCGCACCAGCCAGCATAGCGGACACCTCCAGTGCCCGTGCGATTCTCGAGATCACTTGTGCCACTATCCTCGGGCCTCTCCGGTGGTTCGGGCTTTGTACCCCACACCATCTCTCCCAACTTTGGGCATAGTTGTTTCACCATGCTGTCTGTCTTTCGCCATGCTGTGCGTACGTAGCGTTAGCGTTCAAAATTTTAAGAACATTTAAGAATCGTAAGAAGCGAATCTGAATAAATCCGGATTCTCTTCAGAGTAGGAAATAAGGAGGATTCGCTATGATTATACGAAGCGGCAAATAGATTCGCTCATCTCTACTAGTATTGTACCTTGGAACATGGTGCTGTAAGAGGGAACCATGTTACAAGTTTTCCTTGACACCAAGAAGCTTCATGTAACAAGTCTTACCTTGACCTTTCATTGTGTCTGTATACAATGGTATGTGTGGTCTTTCCACAAATAATTCAGCATGGTTGACTAGAGCATCTTTGATGGTCTCATAACCACATAGGACGATTGATTTTGACATTCCTAGCTGAATACTAAAGACTGTTCCGTGCTCCTTAGATAACTGTGAATACAAGAATGATTATATATAGTTACCAAGTGCATTAAAAATGCTTTACCCCTTTTCATGTGTGCCTATTAGTGATGATCGAGCACCTGGGAGCACCTCTGGCCGAGCACTAGGGGTTGCTCAAGTCCTCGGCCGAGCACTCAAGCATAATGTAAGTCAATGGGACTAAACCAGGCACCCCCAGCTTGGAAGAGCGGGGGGTGCCTGGCTTACACGGGTGCCCCAATTAAAAAAAAACGGTGGGCACATATTCCAATAGCCCTTAAAAGGGCTTTTTTTAAAAAAATAAATAAATAAATAAATAAATAAATAAATAAATACTTTCCCTGCCTAGCCAATTCTGTCCCTACACTATTTGTCCCTCCTTGCGGCGCTCTCCCTGACTAAGACTGGCCGGTCATGTGTCACCGGGTGCTATATAGCACCCGATGACGCTTTCCCGGCCAGCCAATCAGTGTAATGCCAGTAGCTAAGATGGCTACTGGCATTACACTGAATGTCATCCCTCCCCGCATGCTAATTAATTAGCGTGCGGGGGGGGAGGGGACTCGAGCATGGCGCTCGAGTACACCCGGTGTTCGGCTGAACAAGGAGTGGACCCGAGCGCCAGCATGCTCGACCGAACAGCGAGTTCGGCCGAGCTTGCTCGCTGATCACTAGTGCCTATAACAGGTGGCTGGTTATAATTATATAATACATTCTTCTCCAAATTCCATCAAGTTTCAACTAAAGTACTCATATTGCACTCTAAGATTCTGCAGTTACAGGAGCTCACTTGAAGAGAACAGCCAACTTTTACTCTCTGCATTTGTATATTAAGAATGAGTAAAACAGTTCTACCAGTCCAAGATTTATTCTGAAATTCTCAAACAGAGAGGGTATTCTTAGGGGTGACCTTTATCATTAGGGAGACCGAAAAATACATATGAGTATTATTGTATGGCAGGTTACACTACCCTTATTCTTCTGTCATTAGATAGCATATCCCCTCTTTTTCTTTTTGTCAAGCAAGCTAATTTCCTTGCCTATGGCTTTCTGGGAAAGATAATCAATTTAGCTTTTCTTCGAAAACAGAAAAGAATACTAATCTTTTCTCATGTCAACCGAATTATGATATGCAATTTGCATATACTCTTCCTAGAATCCAAGAGTAGTGTTGCCTGGTATACAACACTCATGCATATTTTTTGGTCTTCTTAATTATAAAGAGCACCCAAAAGAGTACACATAATGACCAGTCAATGAAGTTCGTCTTGAGATATTCTGGTTCTCTTGTCGTTATAGCCAGCAATTAGCTTTGTGTAAGTTTTGTGTGATGTTGTAATTTACATGTCTTACTTTTAGTTGACTGTTACTTTGTCTCTGTGGTTCCTCTGATGTTGAGTCAAAATGGTGAAATATAATTGTTGATGGCTTTGTCTATTTTTGCTGTACTGATCTATTCTGTAAAAACCTTAAAAGCAGTAAAAAATATATACTGCAGTTTTCACACCAGCATCTTGATCTGAATACGTTTGTAATTGCATGTAATAAAAAATTTTGTATAGCCATTGAGTTATTCAACAAAATGTATCTGCATATGCATGTGAGGTACAGGGCTGGTTCTAGCTTCATCAGAAAGTGATTTTCATTTCTATATTAATCATGGGATAACCCTTTTAATAGTGTACCACTAGTGTACCAGTGTACCCACTATAGTGTACTAATACACTTGCATACCGGTGTTCCTAGCCTAAATGAACACTGGGATTGCCAGAATGTTATGTGATTGCCAGTGACCATGAGGAGGGCTCGGGTGGCCCACTGAGCATCGGCCCTCCAGGGATCGTCTCGGCAGGATCTATGACCAGTCCACCCCTGTATAATTCCAACTTTGTGGGAGCAATTTAGTGAAGGCCCTTTTCTATTCCAACATGACTGTGCCCCAGTGCTCAAAGCAAGGTCCACAAAGGCATGGTTGGGTAAGTTTGGTGTGAAAGAACTGGACTGACAGCACAGAGAACTGACCTCATCCACCTCCAACACCTTAAGGTTGAACAATAATAGTATAAAGGAACAGTAATGCTTGTAACAAGCAGTCTATCGCTACTCTACTGGCCGTGGAACTACTTTACTCAGGAAGCCCATAAGTACCGGGTTTTAACTCCTTAGTGACCAGCCTGTTTTGGGCCTTAACAACCAAGCAATTTTTTTCATTGTCGCCTTCCAAGAGCTAAAACTTTTTAAAATATTTTTTTTGTCTACGTTACTTAGTTTTTATGCTATAAATTTGGTGGTGTTTGTTTTTCGCCATAAATAACATGATAGCTGTATTCTCTCAAAATTGCTGAACGGATGTGAACTCATTCATACGGTTGTGTAAATGAGCCCTTTCATTGAGTATTACAGCACTGCCCCATGCAGGCTGCTACCATAGATTCAGGCCGGCAGTGTGACAAAATTAGCTCCAGCTACTACGTAAAGGTCAGTGCTCAGACCAAGCACAGGCTGGTACTGTCCTGTAGACTTATACCTTCCACAGACATATCAATCTGGATTAGAGGGGTCAAAACAGCACTTGAGGATTGGATGGCGGTAATGCACCGTCACCGATCGTGACCGCGACACAGTCTACACCTCTATAAATGACAATTTCCAAGCTCATTGAGTTCAGTGGGGAGTAAGATGTCTGTAGGAAATGCTTGATCAGTGTAATGTGAATGTATGAGGATACCATATACATGGAGGAAAACCAGGAGAGCAGACAAAACTCAGAGGCGTGTATCTATCTAAACCAATGATGTATTACTTCACGTTTATTGATTAATATCCAGGAAGCCGCCCAATTGTGTAATAAATCCTTAAAGGTGTTGGCCACTTTCTGTATACTGTTGACTAATGTTTATATAAGATGATTATATGGCAATTACTAATATAGTGTTTGTTAAAATTCTGCACCATTTTCTTTATTTCATAAGGAATGTCCCCTTGTTTGCCAAGTCTTGTGTTGTGCACATGGAGGTCCTGCCCATAAAATGGCTGCTGATGGAGGGTCATGTGACAAAGAAAATCACCTCCATGTGATGTATCTTCCATTCAAATAAACTAACCCTACCATCTGTACTTGCAGTGTTGGGAGTTTAGTGGCGGGTGCATTGTATTTGGTTGCAGGAGACATCACTTGGAGGTGTTCTGTATGGTCTCATGACCCTTCATCAGCATCCATCCTATGGACTGGACCTCCCTGTGGACAGCACAGAAGATTTGCCTAACAAGGGGGCCTGGCATATGAAATATAGCAAATGGCAAAGATTATAAACAAAGGTTATATTAGCAATTGCCATATAGTCATAGTAGGCACACATTGAGGACCTGCTATTTATTTGGCGGGGGGATGCATCTGCCACACCAAAGTTCGTGGACCACCTAAATAGAAATTATCATCATTTACGGTCCACGTACTATCACCATTCACACACTGTTTCATTCTTAGATCTAACATTACGTAGTTCAGAGGTGGGAACAATCAAAACATCCACTCATAAGAAGGCCTTTGCAGGAAATACAATCTAGCTCTTTGCCAGCTGACACCGAAACACACCATTAAAGTAATTTCTATAGGTGAGCTAACTCGTATAAAATGTAATTGTACATGTCCTAAACAATACACGAAGGATGGAGATGAACTATGTTAGCATCTGAAAATGCAGGGCGATGTCAGTTGGTCCCTACAACATGCAAGACACATAGTCTCCTGTTAAAAAAAACTCCAAATGAATTAATTTTAATAAATATTATATTAATGAATAATATTCACTAGGAGTGGGCTGTGACATGGTATATAGGAGACCTCCGTCATTGGGACAATTTTTGTTCCCTAGTTTATTTCAGTCCACACAGGGGCAGATAGGCCCTAGACCCTAAAGGCAAATTTCCCGGTAGGTCGATGCCTCAGGGGGCCACCCAAGACCTCCTCTCTGCCGCAGACCGGGTACATAACAAGCTCACAATAGTAAATAATGCTGTGAGAATCAGGTACTCATGTACCTGGCCAGTGACAGCACACACCCTCCTGAATTCAACTGCTGTGGCCCGAATCTCACCTCCTAAGCCTCCCTGCTCCATAGACAACTGGAGAAAGAGGACAGGAGATGGTAGCTATTGATGGTCACCACAGAGGACAAGCATTTGGGGCAGTTTATTGTTCTATAATTGTCTCTGCTGGGACAGTATTTTACACTATGGTATTGTTGACCCCGCCTACTTGTGTTGCCCCACCTTCTGTTAATTTGGACCTGCCTACAAAATGGGGCCGCTTTTAGTTTTTTTTTTTTTTTTCCAGGGCCACTTTAGGTTCCCAGTCCGCCCCTGAGTCCACAACAACACTTCAAACCACCTGGCTTCAAAATATTGGCTTTTCCAGATGTGGCTCCCATCCCTGTATTATGTGGGGGTCACAAAAAAAAGATTACACAGTGTTTTTCACAATTAAGAATTACATTAACTGTAATTCTACAAATGTCATCTATATAATTTTATGTATTTTCTGTAATAAGAAAAATATTTCAGTTGTACATCCCGTAAATTAAAGACCCGCATCATAGAACATCTCAATGATATTTCTAACTCTAAAAAAAAACTGAAACATATCTAGTGCATCAACACATTTTTTACAATCACATAAAGGGTTACTAACAAAGTTAGGAGAATGGAAAAAAATAAATAAAACTGTCTTGTGGTGGTGACATTAAAGGGGTTGGCCACTTTGTGGCAGCTTGTGACCAATGTGTACCTACTATGACTATATGGAAATTGCTAATATAGCCTTTGTTTATATTCTTAGTAGTGTTGAGCGAGCATGCCTACGCTCGGGTGCACTCGGTGTTCGGCCGAACACAGAGTGTACTCGAGCACAAAGCTCGAGTCCCCTAGACGGATCCGTCATGACCCCAATGCAAGTCAATGGCGATGGATCCATTTGGTGTAACACACTAGTCATGACGGATCCGTCCTTACCTTTCCCTGGCAGCTCCCTCCTCCCGTCCAGCAGGTGGCACTGTGGTAAAAATTACCACTCTGCGCGCAATCTTCCTGCTGGAGCAGGTCGGGAGCTGCTAGGGAAGGTAAGTATGTGTCTGTGTGTGTGTTTTATTTTTAAATTTGGGGCACTTGTGTAAACCAGGAACCCCCCCACTCTTCTGCCTGGTTTACTCCCATAGACTTCAATTATGCTTGAGTGCTCGACCAGAGCACCCGAGCACCTTAGTGCTCGATCATCACTAATTCTTAGCCATTTGCTATATTTTATAAGCCAGACCGCCTTGTTAGGCAAATCTTTTGTGCTGTCCACAGGGAGGACCAGTCCATAAGATGGCTGCTGATGGAGGGTCATAAGACCAGACAGAACACCTCCATGTGATGTCTCCTGCAACCAAATACAATGCACCCTGCACTAAACTCCCAACACTGCAAGTACAGATGGCAGGGGTAGTTTATTTGAATGGAGGAGACATCACATGGAGGTGATTTTCTTGGTCACATCGCCCTCCATCAGCAGCAATATAATCATCTCTCAAAATATATTAGTCAACAGTAAACAGAAATTGGGTAACCCCTTTAAAGATTTATTACACAATAGGGAGGCTTCCTGGATATTAAACACTAAACGAAGTAATATATCATTAGTATTTGACCTAGTTTAGACAGATACACTCCTTAGTTTTGTCTGCTGTCCTGAATTTCCTCCATGTGTATGATCTCCTCATACATTACACTGATCAAGACATCTCACTCACCACTGAACTTAGTGATCTTGGAAATTGTCATTTATAGAGGTGTAGACTGTGTTGCGGTGACGATCAGTGATGGTCCGTTACCACAATCCAATCCTCAAGTGCTGTTTTGACCCCTCTAATCCAGATTGATATGCCTGTGGAAGGAAAAGGCCTACAGGACAGTGCCGGCCTGTGCTTGGACTGAGCACTGACCTTTATGTACTAGCTAGTGCTAATGCCGTCACACTGCCGGCCTGAATCTATGGTAGCAGCCTGCATAGGCAGTAATACTCAGTGAAAAGGCTCATCCACACAACCGCGGCGTGTTTTGCCGTACTCAAATTGCGGGTCTGCAAAACACAGATGTCGTCAGTGTGCGTTCAACAATTTGCAGAACGGGCCACCCATTATTGGAATGCCTATTTTTATCCGCAAAACGAACAAGAATAGAACATGTTCTATTTTTTTTTGCGAGGTCACAGAACAGAGCAATGGATGTGGACAGCACATGAGTGCTGCCTACATTTTTTACGATCTGAAGCTGCAAAAAATGTTCCTCGGATGCAGGCCCGAACAGCATTCAGCCCTAAGAGAAAGCAATCTCTGGGATGTTACCATAATGTACAGAACCACCATAGGCACACTGTCACCTCGCTGGTGCATCTAATGTATTAAAACACTGCATATGATGGTGGCAGCAGGATATTAATGTGACCTAATGTCAGAGTATTTCTAAATGTATCATATTATCAATTATTTTATGCTGCCCAAGAAGTAACCCTGTTGGGGCACATGCTCGTTACCGCCTGATGGGTTTGTGCAAATAATTCACCTGTATTAAATTATATATGCATCAGTTTCATTAAACATGGGGATTTTAACAGATGTCCTGCAGTGGCAGGGTTTGAGGTGACCCCAACGCTATGCTCTGTCCCTTGGAAACCGTTGAGGTGACACCACATGTTGCTGCTCTCTGGAAGGGGAGGTAAGGTGTGGTGCATCTCAATGGGAAATACTGTAAGTCCACAGAGTTTGGTTCTGCAGTAAACCAGTGTGCATCTTTACTGGAGGAATTCAGGTGCCAAACAAGTCAGGAAAGACACAGGGCTGGCTTCTCCAGTCTCCTCCCTCGCAGAAGAAGGGTTTGATGCTGAGGAAAGGCCTAAGCTAGCTATCCCTCTCTTTCAGAAAGCTGGTACACTGGTCAGGGCACAGTCTGGAGCTCAGTAATCTGGGTGGCTCCTTGGTCACCGAGTTGGTGACCCATGGTCTGTGGCTCAGCTTTCCCATCTCAGCATCTTCTTCTGGTCACTCAGAGTCTCTCCTTCCAAGCACTGGTCCCTAACTGCAGAACACGGGTTCTGACTGCTCTCCTTATATACCATTTCTAGCTAGACTGAAACTTTCTAGTGGGAGGGGTGGAGTGGGTAAATTCAGCACAAACAATTACAACTCTACCACTTCCGTTCGTCATAGACTTATATTAGAGCTTCAATTATACTAAATAGCAATGACAGCAGTTTTTCCAGACAAAAACGAGTTTCCAGACATAACATAGCTACAGTGCCTTGCGAAAGTATTCGGCCCCCTAGAACTTTTCAACTTTTTGCCACATTTCAGGCTTCAACAAAAAGATATAACATTTAAAATTTTTGGTGAAGAATCAACAAGTGGGTCACAATTGTGAAGTGGAATGAAATTTATTGGATCATTTAAACTTTTTTTGTAATAATAAAACTGAAAAGTGGGGCGTGCAAAATTATTCGGTCCCTTGCATTAATACTTTGTTGGGCCACCTTTTGCTGCGATTACAGCTGCGGTCTCTTGGGGGATGTCTCTATCAGTTTTGCACATCTAGAGACTGAAATTCTTACTCATTCTTCCTTGCAAAACAGCTCAAGCTCTTTGAGGTTGGATGGAGAGCGTTTGTGAACAGTAGTTTTCAACTCTTTTCACATATTCTCAATTAGATTAAGTTCTGGACTGTGACTTGGCCATTCTAAGACCTGGATACATTTATTTTTGAATAATTCCATTGTAGATTTTGCTTTATGTTTGGGATCATTGTCTTGTTGGAAGATAAATCTCCGTCCTAGTCTCAGGTCTTTTGCAGACTCCAACAGGTTTTCATCCAGAATGGTCCTGTATTTGGCTCCATCCATCTTCCCATCAATTTTAACCATCTTCCCTGTCCCTGCTGATGAAAAGCATGCCCACACCATGATGCTGCCACCACCATGTTTGACAGTGGGGATGGTGTGTTCAGGGTGATGAGCTGTGTTGCTTTCATGCTTTTATACCTTCTTCCACATGTTTGGTGTGTCTCCCAGGTGGCTTGTGGCAAACTGTAAACAATAATTTTTATGGATATCTTTGAGAAATGGCTTTCTTCTTGCCACTCTTCCAGAAAGGTCAGATTTGTGAAGTGTTGGACTGATTGTTGTCCTATGGACAGACTCTCCCACCTGAGCTGTAGATCTCTGCAGTTCATCCAGAGTGATCATGGGCCTCTTGGCTGCATCTCTGATCAGTCTTCTCCTTGTTTGAGATGAAAGTTTAGAGGGAAGGCCGGGTCTTGGTAGATTTGCAGTGGTCTGATACTCCTTCTCTTTCAATGTGATCACTTGCACAGTGCTCCTTGGGATGTTTAAAGCTTGGGAAATCTTTTGGTATCCAAATCCAGCTTTAAACTTCTCCACAACAGTATCATGGACCTGCCTGATGTGTTCTTTGGTCTTCATGATGCAGAACCCTGAGACTATCACAGAGCAGGTGCATTTATACGGAGACTTGATTTACACACAAGTGGATTCTATTTCTCTTCATCAGTCATTTAGGACAACATTGGATCATTCAGAGATCCTCAATGAACTTCTGGAGCGACTTTTCTGAACTGAAAGTAAATGGGCCGAATAATTTTGCACGCCCCACTTTTCAGTTTTATTTTTACAAAAAAAGTTTAAATGATCCAATAAATTTTGTTCCACTTCACAATTGTGACCCACTTGTTGTTGCTTCTTCACCAAACTTTTTGTTTGAAGCCTGAAATGTGGCAAAAGGTTGTAAAGTTCCAGGGGGCCGAATACTTTCGCAAGGCACTGTAAAACTAAACATTTGGTGGTGAAGAAGTCTGACTTATCCCCTCCAAAACATGCTCTTCTTTATACTATTTCAGCTGTGAAAAATTACCAGTTTCTAATTCTAAGTCCCAAAAGTCTCTCAGTATTCATTAAGCCTTTACAAAAAGCCTCCCAAATACAGTGCAAATGAACAAGATATCTATCACAACATACATATAAAATGCAGTTAACCCTTTCAGTCCCGGAGGTTTTTTCGGCTTTGCGTTTTCGTTTTGCGCTCCCTGCCTTCAAACGGCCGTAACTGTTTTATTTTTCTGTTCACATAACTGTATGAGGGCTTGTTTTTTGCGGGACAAGTTATACTTTCCAAGGCCACCATTTAATATTGCATATGGTGTAGTGGGAAGCGGGAAAAATATTCCAAATCAGGTGAAATCGCAAAAAAAAAACGCTATTCCGCTACAGTTCTACAGGTTTTTTTTATTTACAGCGTTCAATGTTCATTAAAACTGACCAGTTACTTTCATTCTACTGGTCAGTATGATACCTAATATGTATAGTTTGTCCTGCGTTTTGATAGTGATAAAATAATTATAAAGTTGGCCTTTTTTTTTTTTTGTCATATCTTGACCCCTTTAACTTTTTGGTATTTATGTGTACGGAGCTGTATGGGGGCTCATTTTTTGCGGGGCGATCTGAAGTTTTTATTGATACCATTCTGGGGTATGTATGACTTTTTGATCACTTTTTATTTTTTTTAGAAAAAAAAAGCGACAAAAAACAGTGAATCGCCATTTGGACGCTTTTTTCCGCCACAAAATTCGCCGTATTTGAATTTTTTTTTTATATTTTAAAAGTACGGGCGTTTTTGGTCACGGTGATACCCATGATGTCTATATTTATTGTTATTTAGATATTTATTTTTTTAATTATACGCAAACGGGGGTGATTTAAACGTTTATATTTTTTTACATTTTTTTGTGATTATTTTAAAGCTCAAGTATAAGCAAATAGATTGTGTTTAGAGATGAGCGAGCACTAAAATGCTCGGGTGCTCGTTATTCGAGTCGAACTTTTCCCAATGCTCGGGTACTCGTTTCGAATAACGAACCCCATTGAAGTCAATGGGAGACTCGAGCATTTTTGCAGGGGACCAAGGCTCTGCCTAGGGAAGGCTGGGTGAAAACCTGGAAACCTCAGAAAATGATGGAAACACCACGGAAATGGACAGGAAACAGCAGGGGCAGCATGCATGGATGCCTCTGAGGCTGCTTAATCCCACCATTACCCCAAATTCTCAGGCAACAGCCTGGTGGTTACCCTCATGGCAATTGTGCTCACCCAGACCAAGAAAGGCGAGGCAAATACCCATCACATGTTAGGGAAGCACCAAAATAGGTGCAACGAAGGTCCATCACCGCCTGCAGGTGACACCACTGCTCATGCTGGCACTGCAGCTGACATCAAGTTTAGTATCTCTTCTTATCAGTTGCTGTGGCTGTTGGTGGTAAAGTGGTGAGCATAGCTGCTTCCCAAGCAGTTGACCCGGGTTCGATTCCCGTCTATCGCAGGAAGCAATTAAAAGAAGAAACAAAAAAAAAAAAAATCAGTACAATATCTAATACGTCCCCTACCCGGGTAAATTGTTTGGAGAGAGGGCCTGTAGGTGGGGGGAAGGAGGTTTCACTGGAAGAGCCAGAGGAGTGCCCCCTGGGCTAACGTGTGTGGTGGTGACAACAGCCAGAATGCATTTTGAAAAACTGTAGCATCAACCGGTATGGTATCGATTCGTCTCAGTTTAATACCTTATACGTCCCCTATCTTGGGATCCTATATTTAATTGATTTTTCGACCACGGAAAAAGAGCTTGCTCTGGCCAGGGGAGTATCTTTCCCACTGCAGCTAAGGGGACGTGTCCATGCTCTGCCTATCACAGGTCAGGAGGCAATTAAAAGAAGAAAAACAAAAAACATCAGTACAATATCTAATACGTCCCCTATACGTAAATTGTTTGGCGAGAGGGCCTGTAGGTGGGGGGGGAGGAGGTTTCGCTGGAAGAGCCAGAGGAGTGCCGCCTGGGCTAGCGTGTGTGGTGGTGATAACAGCCGGATGTATTTAGAATGACGACGCAGGACCCCAACTTAAAAATTTAGCATCAACCGGTACAATTGTCAATTATGAGCTCGATCAAGTGTGGTATGTATACTACTCAGTTTATATGGCAGCTATCTGGAAAAATGGTTTGGAGAGAAAGATAGGACAAAGACGTAAATTGTTTGGAGAGAGGGCCTGTAGGTGGGGGGGCAGGCTGGGGGGAAGGAGGTTGAGCTGGAAGAGCCAGGGGAGTGCCCCCTGGGCTAGCGTGTGTGGGGGTGACAACAGCCGGATGTAGTTAGAATGACGACGCAGGACCCCAACTTAAAAATTTAGCATCAACCGGTACAATTGTCAATTATGAGCTCGATCAAGTGTGGCATGACTTTTAAATGGATATTGCATGTGGTCAGGTACTCCCTGGAACCCCATAGTCACCCCTTCTCTGATGTGCTAGCCCACAACATTCTCTGCCCCAATTCGCAAGACCTTTTGCTGTTTCCGTGTGCTGACGGGGGGGGTTTACCAGTGTTGTCTGAGGAGGTGGTGGACAATGGCGAGACACAGGTGTCGGGGGGGGTGAGGTAGTTGTATGGGAAGCAAGTTACAGGGGGACTCCTTGGGGGGGGGGACTTTCTCATGATGGGACAGATTCAACTTGGGTGGATCAGGCACAGGAACAGATACATTTTTTTTGGTGTTTATTTAACTTTTATTTAGCAAAAATAACCACAAAGATATTTATTCGTTATCTTCTCTGCGCAGTCTGGCGTTGGGGTTCGTCACTTTGATGGCGAGCTGTGCCGCTCTCTCCACAATGGTCTTTAGGTTCTTAGATGGAGACGTTGTCGGCGATTTCAGTACAGAAGAACTTGTTGCTCATCAACAGAACCTCGACCTCCTTGACATTGTGGACCAGGAATTTGCGGGTGGACCAGGAATTTGCGGAATCCTGTTGGCAGCATGTGTTTGGTCTTCCACTTGCTACCGTATCCAATGTTGGGCAATATAGATACGCAGGTAATATTATTTTTCACACCTATCCCAAAAATAATAATTTACGCAGTTTGCGCAAATAAAACTGGAAACCGGAATTGGAGAGAGGGCCTGTAGGTGGACCTCTGGAAAAATTGTTTAAATAGAGGGCCTATAGGTGGCCTTCCTGAAAAATTGTTTGAAAAGAGGGCCTGTAGGTGGACCTCTGGAAAAATTGTTTGAATAGAGGGCCTATAGGTGGCCTTCCTGAAAAATTGTTTGAATAGAGGGCCTGTAGGGGGCCCTCCTGAAAAATTTTGGTAAAATTGTGCCAGTTGGACCTCTAAAAAATGGCGTTTTTTGGGTCAGCGTTAGGCAAAGACGATATGGAGGAGGAGGAGGAGGAGGAGTAGAGAAGAGGAATCGGATACATAAGTTATTTAAATCTTTAGCTGCTTTCCCCCAGAGGAGATTTGAATTCCGGTGAAATCCAGGCTTTGTTCATTTTAATAAGCGTCAGCCTGTCAGCGCTGTCAGTTGACAGGCGTGTACGCTTATTGGTGATGAAGCCACCAGCTGCACTGAATACCCGCTCTGACAGCGCGCTAGCGGCAGGGCAGGCCAGCACCTTCAAGGCGTACAGCGCCAGTTCAGGCCACGTGTCCAGCTTTGAAACCAAGTAGTTGTATGGAGCAGAGTGATCGCTACGGACGTTGGTATGGTCAGCTAGGTACTCCCTCACCATCTTTCTGTACAGCTCCCCCCTACTCTGCCTAGACTGGGGACAGGTGACAGTGTCTTGCTGGGGTGACATAAAAGTGGAAAAAGCCTTGGAAAGCGTTCCTCTGCCAGTGCTGGACAAGCTGCCTGCTTGACTCCTCTCCCCACCTTAAGGACTGAGCACTGGTACCCTCTACTGTCTCGCCGACATTCTCCTCCTCTTCCTCCTCATCCTCATCCCCCTCCTCCGATACGCGCTGAGAAACAGACCGGAGGGTGCTCTGGCTATCAAGAGACGTATCTTCCTCCACCGTCTCTTGTGACAAGCGCAAAGCATCTGACTAAATGCTGAGCAGTGAGTTTTTCAACAGGCAAAGCAGCGGGATGGTGAGGCTGATAATGGCGGCAACGCCGCTGACCATCTGTGTTTACTCCTCAAAGTTGCTCAACACCTGGCAGATATCAGACATCCACGTCCACTCCTCATTGTAGACTTGAGGAATCTGAGTGACCTGACTACCAGTTCTGGTGGAATTTGACATCTGGCAGTCTACAATCGCTCTGCGCTGCTGGTAAACTCTGGATAACATTTTAATGTAGAATTCCATCTCGTGGGCACGTCGAACAACAGTCGGTGAGCGGGCAGTTGTAGGCGGTGCTGCGCTGCCCTGAGAGTGGCAGCATCTGTGGTCGACTTGCGGAAATGCGCACAGATGCAGCGCACCTTGGTGAGCAAATCAGACAGATTGGGGTATGTCTTGAGGAACCGCTGAACTATGAGATTGAACACGTGGGCCAGGCATGGCACATGTGTCAGTCTGCCGAGTTGCAGAGCCGCCACCAGGTTACGCCCGTTGTCACACACAACCATGCCTGGCTTGAGGTTCAGCGGTGCCAGCCACACATCGGTCTGTGCCTTGATGCCCTGTAACAGCTCTTGGGCGGTGTGCCTTTTGTCACCTAAGCTCAGCAGTTTGAGCACCGCCTGCTGGCGCTTACCCACGGCACTGCTGCTGCGCCTAGAGCTACCGACTGAAGGCGCCGGGCCCACGGATGGTAATTCGGTGGAGGAAGAGGAGGGTTCGGAGGAGGAATAGTACATCTGAGAGACCGTGACCGAGTTAGGCCCCGCAATCCTCGGTGTGGGCAGTACATGAGCGGCCCCAGGGTCATTCTCGGTCCCAGCCTCCACCAAGTTAACCCAATGTGCCGTCAGTGAGATATAGTGTCCCTGCCCGGCAGCACTTGTCCACATGTCCGTGGTTAGGTGGACCTTCTCAGAAACAGCGTTGGTCAGGGCACGGATGATGTTCTGTGACACATGCTGGTGTAGGGCTGGGACGGCACATCGGGAAAAATAGTGGCGGCTGGGGACCGAATACCGAGGGGCAGCCACCGCCATGAGGTTTCGAAAGGCTCGGTCTCTACAAGCCTATAGGGCAGCATCTCCAGGCTAAGCAATTTGGAGATGTGGACGTTGAGGGCTTGGGCATGTGGGTGGGTGGAACTGTATTTCCTCTTGCACTCCAGCGTCTGCTGTAAAGACAGCTGAACGCTGCGCTGGGACACGTTGGTGGACACTGTGGAGGATCGTGGAGGCGAAGGTGTGGTTTTCCGGCGGGAGGCGCTCGTGCCGGGGTCCTGGGCAGGGGGTTGACTAGCAGAGGCAGCGAGTGACACAGGGGAAGGAGCAATGGTGTGACCCGCCGGAGGTGGTGAACGGCCTTGGTTCCATGGAGTGGGGTGTTTAGCACTCATATGCCTGCGCATGCTGGTGGTGGTTAGACTAGTAGTGGTGGCACCCCTGCTGATCCTGGTGTGGCACAGGTTGCACACCACAGTCCGTCGGTCATCCTCAATTTCTTTAAAAAACCTCCAGAATTGCGAACATCTAGGCCTCGCCACGGGAGCTTCACTACGTGAAACAGTTGCTGCTGATGCACCAGCTCTGGCCCTGCTTCTCCCTCTGGCCACACCACTGCCTCTTACAACCTGTTCTGGTGCAGCACTCGCCTCCGCCTCAGAAGCACTGTCTTCACTCGGCATATCAACCCAGCTTGGGTCAGTCACCTTGTCATCCTCCGATTCCTCAGTCTGCTCCCCCCTCGGAATTCCTCCCCTAACAACAACTTCACCACTGTCTGACAACCGTGTCTCCTCATCGTCTGACACCTCTTTACAAATTTCTTCCACTAACTCAACATTGTCATCATCATCACCCACAGACTGCGACAGTTGGAAAACTTGGGCATCGGGATTGAGGTCAGCAGCAACCTGAGAAGTGGTTTGTGACTCTGGGAAGGGTCCAGAAAACAGTTCCTGAGAGTATGCCGGATCACATTCCAAATTTTCCTGGGAGGGGGCAGAATGGGGGATAGGAGGTTGAGGTGGAGGAGCCAGAGGAGTGCTCCCTTGGGTAACGTGGGTGGACTGCGTGGAAGACTGACTGGTGGACAAATTACTTGAAGCATTGTCCGCAATCCACGAGATCAGCTGTTCGCACTGTTGTGGTTTCAACAGTCCTCTACCACGTGTCCCTGTAAGTTGAGACATGAAGCTAGGGAGTGTAGCTCTGCGGCGTTCCACAGCTCCCTCATCAGCAGGTACTGTCTCACCCTGCCCAGGATCACGGCCTCTGCACCCTGCAGTAATTGAATGCCCACGCCCTCGTCCCTTAGCCC
>ONZH01029866.1:0-21439 GCA_900303285.1 Rhinella marina | reverse complement strand
GGAGAGTCAGGCCAGTGAGGAGAGGGAATTCTTGCGTGTTGGGACTCTGGCGCACATGGCAGACTTCATGTTAGGCTGCCTATCCCGTGACCCTCGCATTAGAAGCATTTTTTCAAACACCGATTACTGGGTGTTCACTCTCCTGGACCCACGGTACAAGCAGAACCTTTCCACTCTCATCCCTGTAGAGGAAAGGAGTATGAGAGTGAATCAATATCAACAGGCCCTGGTGCACAAGCTGAAACAATCCTTCCCATCTGACGCCGCTAAATTTTTATGTGCTTCGCCTGCTCCTGCAGTGTATCTCAGTCACTCTGTTGTCAAAGCCATACAGGGACACGATAATTTTTTTTTTTTTTTTAAATCATCTTTAATTGAGGTTTTCAAATAACAACGTGAACATACAGGTATATGAAATATATTCACAGGAATACAAAGAAGTACAACAGCAGAACGTACAATAGTTTTCCAAATGTCACAGGCAGTATCCGTTACGTATACAGAAACGTATCCTTCATGTCTATCTCATTGCCAATATATCATACACGTATCAAAGTACAATCAAGAAAAACAATGAGATCAAACGATTTATTTGAGTCTGAACCTGTAACCTACATGGGCCCTTCCATCCATATATTTCTTGTAAGTAAAGCCAGAGTAATAGACTTTTCAATTAACTGTCTAAGTCTGCTTTGTACAGTAAATGCAAAAAAAAAAAAAAGAAAAGAAAAGATGAACTTAAATAAAGAGAAATAAAAGAAAACGTGTAACCAAACCAATGAAGGTAAAGAGAACTGGTCGTCACGAGAGGTCTACTAGTGCTAACACAACTAGTCAGCAAAAATGGTCTTTACAATAAGTTTAGACAGGGGGTGATGATGGCATGAAAAGGGTCCAAGCCCTCCACTGAGTCTCAAATCTGGGAAACCTGTGGTCTTTAAGTGCTATCAATTTTTCATAAAGGCAGGAAGTGTTCACTCTTGCTATGATTTCTTGAATTGTGGGGATGGTTGAGCTCTTCCAATGTTTGGTAATAGCTAGTTTTGTGGAAAGGAAAATGTGAGCTACAGGAATACGGAATGTAATAGGTATAGTTCTGATATTGAAAAAGAAGAGGGCCATAAGAGGAGACTTTGCAATACTGATACCACTAAATCTAGAAGCCAGACAAAATGCATCAGACCACAAAGCCTCCAGCCTTGGACAGGACCAGAGAATATGAAACAAGGTACCTGTTGCCCCACAATTCCTCCAGCAGTACTGAGAGGTGCCAGGACATATGTAACTCAGACGTTCTGGAGTATAGTACCAGCGGAGGCAAGTTTTAATCACTGCTTCATAGTGTGAGACACAGTGGAAGGTCGAAGACATAAATTGTATAGCACTTTTCCAATCTGTGGCGGAGATAGACTTCTGGAGATCTCTATCCCACGATAGGAAAGGAGTAGATTTGGTAAAAGACATTTTAGAGTTCAGCATGTTATATATAGGGAATGTGCCCAGAAGGGCCCTCGGAGGATCAGGGCTGGACCAGAGCTTTAGCAGATCAGCATGGAATGGAATTTGGCAGGGGTCACTTTTGGAAAACAAGTGTCGGATTTGCAGATATTTATAAAAGTCCCCCTTCGGTAGAGAGTATTCTGCTTGTAGGGTCTCAAAAGACTTCAGTCCATCACGATCGAAAATCATGTTGACTGAGGAGAGACCTTTCCTACACCATTCGCCCAGGCCCAGCCCCGAAATCCGAAGCTCCAGTAACTGCAAAGGTGCCCTGTCAGACACAGACACGAGGGAAGGCGTTCCCTGGGAATGAAACATTTTCCAGTAATGTAGAGAGGAAGACACTAAGTATGGTAAAGCGGGTAAACCACCTGTTTCAGGTCCCAGGCTGTGTATCAAAAGGGCCCTTAGAAGGGGTGAGTGTTAGTTCAATATCTAAACATGGAATATGCTCTTTGTTCCACCACCATTCTCTCAGCTGCTGAATCCTTGTAGCAAGAAAATAATCCTTACTATTGGGAAGGCTCAGGCCTCCTACCTTTTTATGTGTATATAATATAGAAGAGGCGATACTCGGTTTCCTACCTGCCCAGATAAAGGAGTTAGTGAGCGCCTGGGCCTTATTAAAGAATGACAATGGCACCCTAACGGGCACTGTTCTGAATATGAACAAAAGCTTAGGGAGGAGCAGCATTTTGAAGGTTGCTATTCTACCCAGCCAGGATACCTCCACTTTGCTAAGCCTAGCTGCTTCTTTAGTTATAGCCTCCAATACAGGTATATAGTTACATTTAAATGCCAAGGATAGAGTCTTAGGGATCTGGGTGCCCAAGTATTTAACACTGACATCCTGCCAATCCAGGGAAAACAGAGATTTGATCTCTTGAAGCTGAGACAGGGAGAGCCGTATTGATCTTATAGTAAGACATCTTCCCGAATTCTGTTAATACGGAGAATGCCGCGGCCAATGATGATTTAGGGTTAGCTAATATCAACATGATATCGTCGGCATATAAAGAAATGCTATGTCTAGTCGACCCTATTTCTATGCCCTGTACCTCCGGGTGGATTCTCAAAGCATGGGCTAGGGGTTCTATGGCCAATATGAACATCAAAGGCGATAGAGGGCACCCCTGCCTAGTTCCATTGGATATCGCAAATGCCTGAGAGACCGCACCATTTACAAACACCTTGGCCGTAGGGTTAGAGTAAAGTGCCTTAATGGCTAAAATAAAAGGTTCTCCCAAGCCCATGGTCTCCAAGACCAAGAAGGCATAAGACCAGTTCAGGCGGTCAAACGCCTTCTCGGCGTCAAGAGTCACCAGCACCGCTCCAGTACGTGATCTCTCTAAGTGATCCACTATGTTCATTACTCGTCTGGTGTTATCAATCAACTGCCTACCTTTAATGAAACCTGTTTAGTCAATGCCAACCTGATAGCTAGTACCTTCGCATATATTTTTAGGTCCGTATTTAATAAAGATATGGGCCTGAAATTTTGCGTGCAAATGGGAGGCTTTCCAGGCTTGGGCAAAGCAACAATAATCGCTTCCTGCATTTCTTTAGGTAAAGAGCCTTCTTGGTAAGCTTTATTCAGCACTACAGTCAAATGTGGGATCAGAAGGTCTTGAAAGGTTTTATAATAAGCGGTGGATAGGCCATCGGGACCCGGGGCTTTTTGCATGGGTAGGTCTTTGATTATTTTTTGCCAATTCCAAGGCCGTGATCGGGGATTCAAGAGATTGTTTATGTGAAACAGATAATGATGGGAGATTAAGAGAAGAGAGATAATTCTGAATAGCTTCACTAGGGGCTATATGGGTCTGGGGAGAGGAATGGAGATTGTACAGAGATGCATAGTAGTCTCTGAACTGATCAGCAATAGCCCTGGGGTCCGCAATTTTAGCTTTAGTAACTGGGTGTTCTAGGTAGGCTATCCTAGCTTTAGCCGCTCGGTCCTTGAGGCGTTTAGCCAGAAGACTACCAGCCTTATTATTCTGTGAATAATACCTCGCCCTGACTGCAGTAAGTTGTCTCTCATATTGGCTCAAAAGACACTCCCTTAAAGGGGTTATCCCACGAATAATGTAAAAAATTAAAATCAGACATCATATAGTACATGACAATACCTTTCTAACAAAGCCAGAACCAGCCCTGTACCTCACATGGATCCAGAGATCTCCCCATTCATTGTTCTGCTAGATTTATATCACACTGACAGCTCAAGGGGAGTGTCTTTTCTGCTGCAGCTAAGGGGGCGTGTCCATGATCTCCCTATCACAGCTCAGGAGGCAGCTGAAAGATGAAACTGAGCATGTGCGGCCTTCTCAGTGAGCAGGTCAAAGAAATAAGAAATTAAGTGGCACTATACAGAAACATTTTATTGAATAACTCAGTAACTATACAGAATTTTTAATTACATGCAATTACAAAAGTATTCAGATCCAGGTGCTGGTTTGAAAACTGTAGAATATTTTTCGTGGGACAACCCCTTTAACTGGAGCCTGAGCGAGGAAATTCGGTTGGTGCGGGAAGGATTTATTTTACGTTTATTGAGTATTTCAAGAGAGGAGAGCTCTGTCAGGATCTCCGCATAAAGAAAAAGGACGGAACTCTTAGGCCATGTCTAGATTTCCGTGAACTCAATCAGATTACTGTCCGTGATCCTTACCCCCTTCCGTTGATTGCTGATTTGTTTAACCAGATTGTTGATGCCAAGGTGTTCTCCAAGTTGGACCTAAGGGGGGCATATAATCTGGTCAGGATCAAGGAAGGGGATGAATGGAAGACAGCTTTTAATACTCCTGAGGGCCACTTTGAGAACCTGGTCATGCCTTTTGGGTTGACCAATGCTCCTGCTGTCTTCCAGCATTTTGTTAATGACATTTTTCATCACCTTGTGGGGAGGTTAGTAGTCGTATTCAGATGACATACTAATTTATTCTCCATATATGGTGACACATCAGGATCACATTAGACAGGTGTTGCAGATCTTAAGAGACAACAAATTGTACGCAAAATTAGAGAAATGTGTCTTTGCTGTACACGAGGTGCAATTCTTAGGATACCTGCTGTCATCTTCAGATTTTCGTATGGATCCAGAGAAAGTCCATGCTGTTTTGGACTGGGTTCAACCTGAAAGTTTGAAGGCTCTTATGCGGTTTTTGGGGTTCACTAACTATTACCGAAAATGTATCAAGAACTATTCGACAATAGTTAAACCCTTAACTAACATGACTAGGAAAGGGACGGATCTCAGTGTGGTTTGATGCAGCATTGCAAGCCTTTTCAGCTGTGAAGGAGTGCTTATCTTCTGCCCCTATATTGGTGCAGCCAGATGTGTCACAACCTTTCTTTGTGGAGGCTGACGCATCCGAGGTGGGGGTAGGAGCAGTGTTATCACAGGGCCCGTCACCAGGTAAATGGCGCCCATGTGCCTTTTTCTCGAAAAAACTCTCTGCCGTGGAGAGAATTACGATGTGAGTTACTGGCCATTAAGTTGGCTTAAGTCAGAAGAGTGCCTGGTTTACACAAGTGCCCAAAATTCAAAAACAAAAGTACAAAGACAGACACACAGAGACACTACTTACCTTCCCTGGCAGCTCCCTCCTCCCATGCAGCAGGAAGACGGCGCGCAGAGTGGTAAGTTTTACCACAGCGCCACCTGCTGGACGGGAGGAATTACTACAATGAAGAAGCCAGAGGAGGTAAGTGGTTTGTGTTTGTTTGTTTTCTATTTTTCAGGATCGTGAATGCAGAGGACTACGTCGGATTCGTTGGATTATGTCGGACCAACTTTTTTATTTTTTAAATAAAATGGTCAAACGGGTCTGGGGGAGTATTTATTTCAATAAAATATTTTGTTGTGTGTGTGTCTTTTTTTTTTCCACACTGCAGTTTTAGTAATCATGGCTGTCTACAGACAGCCCTGATTACTAATACTGGGCTTAGTGCTTGCCGGTATGGCCAGCACTAACCCCAACATCTATTACCTCGGCACCCACCGCCACCAGGGGTGTCGGGAAGAGGGTCCGGTTCTGGGGCAGCGGCAGGCTGTTACTGTTAGGCTGGGAAGGGCCAATAACCGTGTCCCTTCCCACCCTGGTAGTGCCAGGTTGCCACTGCTGGTTGTATCTGGCTGAAGAAGGAAAAAAGGGGGGACCCAGCGGGGAGTGCCTGGTTTACTCCCATAGACTTCAATTATGCTTGGGTGCTCGGCCGAGCACTCGAGCACCCATGAGTGCTTGGCCAGAGCACCCGAGCGTACGAGCACCTGGGTGCTCGATCATCACTAGTGATATCCGCTATTTAACCTGATCTTGAGGCTAAGGTGTTTGAGGCCCAGGGTGACGCACCGGAGTCTTGCCCCCCCGGGAAATTGTTTGTTCCATCTGAATTGCGTCATAAGGTGTTTGATGAACATCACTGTACGGTGCTTGCAGGACAACCTGGGAGAAAATCCACTGTCGACCTCATCTCTCTTGAGGTGGCCAGGGCTATGTAAGTGTGTTGAGGACTATGTGTTGGCCTGTAGTATCTGAGCAAGAGCTATGGTGACACATACTCGACCTTCTGGACCCCTACTTCCGTTGCCCATCCCGTCCAGACCATGGACTCACTTGTCTATGGACTTTATCACTTATCTGCCTAATTTGTCTGGAAAGACAGTTATTCTGGTGGTTGTAGATCGTTTTAGTAAAATAGCGCACATTATTGCATTGCCCGGACTCCCTAATGCCATAACCCTTGCACAAGTGTTTGTTGACAACATTGTGAAACTTCATGGCATTCCCACTGACATGGTCTCAGATCATGGGACTCAGTTTGTGTCCAGATTCTGGAAGGCGTTCTGTACTCGGCTCGGGGTACAACTGTCTTTTTCCTCTGCTTTTCACCCTCAGACGCATGGACATACAGAGCGTACTGATCAGAGTCTGGAGACTTACTTGAAATGTTTTGTCTCTGAGAACCAGGAGGAGTGGTGGTCGTTTTTGTCTCTGGTGGAGTTTGCCATAAACAATCGTAGACAGGAGTCCACTGGCAAGTCGCCATTTTTTGGGGCATATGGGTTTCACCCGCAGTTTGGCACATTTTCTGGTTCAGATACTTCTGGTATCCCTGAGGAAGAACGTTTTTCGTCATCATTGTCATCTATATGGCGGAAAATTTAAAATAACTTGATAAATATGGGCAACAAGTACAAATGTGTAGCTGACAGGAAACGTATAAATGGTCCGGACCTAAGTGTGGGTGATTCTGTGTGGCTGTGCACAAGAAACATTAAGTTGAAAGTTCCTTCTTGGAAGTTGGGTCCAAGATTTATTAGTCCATATAAGATCACTGCTATTATTAATCCTGTAGCATTTCATCTTGAACTTCCTCAGGCCCTGAAAATTCATAATGTGTTTCACAGATCTTTGTTGAAGAGATATGTTGAACCCTTGGGGCCATCTCCCTTGCCACCCGCGCCTGTCATGGTAAACGGCAATTTGGAATTCCAGATCGCCAAGATTATTGACTCTCAAGTTCTCCGTAGGACTCTTCAATATCTTGTTCACTGGAAGGGTTATGGACCAGAGGAGAGGACGTGGGTCGTTTGGTGAAAGCTTTTCACAGGTCTTATCCAGATAAAGTTGGGCCTGGGTGTCCGGAGGCTACGCGTAGAAGGGGGAATACTGTCATGGACGTTACTGCGACAGGTAGCAGGACGTCTGTCAGATTGGCAACACGTGGTATAATCTGACATGTTTTTCTTTTTTGTTGTTGGTATTTACCACACCCTTTTTCATCAGGTGTTGCTGGTGTGGTAATTGTCCCTCCCCTATTTATTGCTGCTTCTCCCACAGTTCCTTGCGGTTTATAGCTTCAGTGGATATTGTGGTGAACTGGTTTTGGTTCTCAGCTGAGATCCTGGTGCTTCCATTCCTTCATTGAAGATATGTTTCCTATTTCCCTTTTGAGTGTTAGGTTACTTTTCCAAGTTGTTTGTTATTAGGCCTGAGGGAGACTCCTGTTCGTCCTTTCTTTTGGAGGAACAGGTAGACTCACTCCTGTCATTAGTTCCAGGGTCCTATAGGGTCAGTTTGGTTATTAGGTTCCTGTGTATGAACTTGTCTACCTTTGAGGCCTGTTCATACTGGTAGTTAGTCAGGAATTGAGTCAGGGTTTCCTTTAGGAGGTTTCAATCTTCCTTCCTTAGTTTCTAGGCCTAATCTCCTTTTCCTCCTATGCTCAGTGTGGTTTTCCCCCCACACCTGAGCATGACACATAGGGTCTGGGAAAGGGCCGTCACTGATGCTGGCACAATCGGATTCTGCGCATGGAAGGTGTTGTTGTTGTCCTCCTCCTGGGCGGCGAAGTGGATGCTCCAGCCGACTCCGTCACACTAGCCGGCAAGACGAATATAGACTCAGAAGCCAGTGAGACTATCTTGCACAATTGTGACTCTCTGATCTCTGGAGCGGGCGGTGGTTCAGAGTACTCGTTACCAAAGACCATTTTCCCCCACTTTGGTTGCAGTTGCTTCACCATGCTGTGGATCTTGTTCACCGCTGGCTTGAACTGGAGAGGAGGGCGGAGTAATGAGGGAGGAGTCTTCACTGCCTATACATGCAAATAGTTAGTTCCCGGTGGGCCGAACTGGTTTTTCCCGCTTCTGAGGGGGCGTATCTTCACTTTCCCGCTCTTGAGAGGGCGTATCATCATTTTCCCTCTTCGGGAGGCTGGGGAGGGGGCAAGAAGAATGCGTACATTGCGTACGTAGTGTACGCGTTCAATATTTTAAGAACATTTGAATCTACGAATCGGCAAATAGATTCGCTCATCTCTAATTGAGGCACATTCTAGACACCAGTTTTAATAAAGGTCCTGTACTTCACTGAAGTTATGAAGAAGCACTTCCGAGTTGTCGTACATTTAGACCATTTTTTGCACCTAAAACTGCCGGCCCATCCCCTTCCCTGGCCACAATTTTAGACCTCGTGTGAGTGGGTAAAAGTTGCAGATAGCAGCACGACACTTAGTCTGCACCTTAAATACGCCTAATTTAGGCTATTTCACTTTAGTAAATGACTACCTCTAGTGGTGGCTGCAAATATACAGCATGTTATATTTTTTTTAAATCTATGTGGAGGATTCAGAACTCTGTATTTGTAAAAGAGCTATGATACCTTTAAAGATATATTAAAAAATAATCAGTACAGCGTTGGATATTGGTATTCGTTTAGATTTGCTTTAAATCTATTTCAGAGTGTTTTTAAGAGACTTATTGTTCCTGGAAAAAGGTATGTTTAAATACGTATCATGGATTTTGTTTTACTATAATGTTGAGATTTTAATCTTACTCTCCTGGTGATTGACTCGTGTTTCATTTAAATCCTAATTAAATGCTTAGATTTTGTAAGGATTTGTACTAAATGTCTTTGGATGAGTGAGAATTTCTCTTTGAATTATACTGCGTAAATGGCAAAATAAACTAACGTCTTATTGGATGTGCAAGAATAAATTTATGTTCTAACTTCTTACCATTGCCTTTGACAGAGTCACAGAAAGGTGCTTAAGGGCTCCTTCTCGCACAAATTTGCTCTGGCACTTTTTACCAGTGGGAAAAAAAAAGATATCTAGCATGAATTTTGTATGGCTTTTTTACTTAGTATTTTGAGTTAACACATGCTTGAATAGCATTTTTAAAGTTTTTTTTCACTATGTGTATAAAGGAGGTAGAATCCCTTAAAAATAAAACACAATTACTTCACCATAGAGATGAACGAATTTCTTGGAAATCATTTTGTTTCTGATTTGGTAAATTTTTCAGAAAAATTTGATTAGTGTCTGAATTAATTAAATAAATATAATTGACCTGGAAAATGATATATGACACTCTGAAGTCTCCTAGGACTAGGTTTTTATATCTTTTTGTTCTCTCGTTTTTAAAAATTTTAAATAATTTAAAAAGGGGGGAGCCCTTTTTTTTACGTTCTTGAACCAATACTAGCAATATCAATATAATGTCAGAGTGAGGCTGACTTAGCTATGGGTAAATGCATGGTTGGCAGCGTGTTTAAAAACACCCTCCGTTGCCACATGTTTTATGCTTTTTCGAGTTAGAAGCCTTCTAAAAATTGCCCCTTATTGGGTGTGGATGGTGTTTAAACAGAAACAATATTATAAAAAAAATGAGGCTTGTTGGGACAAAGTGTCCAAAAATTATTGCTTAGCAGTGGTAGTAAAAACAGTGGCTTGTTATGCATAAGTGCCCAAAAACTGTGCTTTAATGAGGCAGAATGCCTGCTTGTATTTATACAAACACAAGTGTTAACTGTGAGAAGAAACAGTGGCTTGTTCTGAAGTTAGAGTCCAACATGATTGTAGAAAGAGTAAGGTGTGTAGGAGTAATTGTGGCAGCAACAGTAGTGTCAGCAGTAGCAGCACGACATGGAATATACAAGGCATTAACTGTTTGTTGGGGCAGTTGTAGTAGTATTAGTGATGGCTGTGTAACGGTAATAATGGCAGTAGGATTAGCAGCAGAGAGTAGCAGCTTTGATGGTGGCAGCAGTAGCCATACAGTACAGAACATGATGGCAGACAGGCACACAGCGGCAGTAGCATGATGCAGAGGGCAGCAGCAGCATATAGTAAGGAGCATGATCTGTGCCTACATCCTCTTCACCAGTTAGGAGACAATCTATCCCTAATAGATAGACTCCCTCTTAGTGGACTTGCACAAAGGATAGTCAGATTCTAACTCTGGCCTTAACATGGGTTTCACTGGAACTGCATGGGGGACTTCTCCGCTGATATCCATCTGGTAGTCTTCTCCTTCTTCCGCTGTGGGTCAGGAATCCTCTGGGCGCACAGGACCACTCACACTAAGCTACTTTAAGCAAGGATTATGTGAGTATGTGTTGAAGCTAAGCATATATTATGTGAATATGTGGATATATGCTAAAGCTATACATCACTTCTTTTTAAGGTTAGTTGTCAGGCTTATCAACCATTCAAACATAGTCCCAAGGAATCTCTACTCCCGCCTCACAGCACTGTAGTTAAGGGAGGGCTGATGTCATCCAAGAACACATGAATCTCCTTCCCGATGTCATCATATGGTTCAGTCATGATCATCTCAGGGATGGAATTCACTGCTTTTGTCAACAGTTTCCTAGCACAAGGAATTACACAACAAACAGTTAGAGCAAGCATTATTAAAATTATCAAGATGACAACTCCTAATTGAGCAAGAGATTTTCTCCAGTCTTTCAGCCAGTCAAACCAGGCATCCCATGGATCACTAATGCCTGAGTTCCTTTTCAACTACTCAGATAAAGATGTGAGTCCCTTCAGGGCATTCATCACTTGGCCATCCAGTCCCAGGTTATCTGGAATAAGAGTACAACAGGTATCTCCTATCATCTTACATACTCCACCTTTCTACGCCAGGAGCATGTCCAATGCCATTCTGTTTTGGAATGCCATGATACTCATAGGACCCAACTGTTCCACAATCTCTTTCAAGGTGTCTCTGGAGTAGTTCACAAATCTCTGCTGATTATAATAGATGTAATTAATCCAATCCACATTTTTGCTAATGGTGATAGTGGGAATAACTGATTCAAATCCTGCTGCCACCTGATCCCTTGCTTTGAACTCATTGGGGACTCCCCTTGGGATTCCTATCGCATCTATATATACATGTGGGTTCAAACTCCCAGCTGGCTTTGACTTCCTCCTGGTGAGGGTCACCTGATCTTGTTTGTGGGGGTTCCAGAGACGGTAAAGAGTCAGTTCCCAGTCTGGGGGGGTCAAAGATGCGGAAGGGCATGAGTATAAGTGCCAAAGCACACTGGCCATGCCATACTCCTTCCATCCTCGCCCTTAACTTCATGTCAGCACACAACCACACCATGTCCCCCAGAGCTTGTGACTGATTCATAAGATAGTTCTTATAATCAGCCCCAGTGGTATTTATGACCTTACCACAGTATCCTTCAGGGAACTTTCCCATGTCCTTCCCCCCCCTTGTCCCTACTTCAAAACACGTGTAGTTTCCTTTATAAATGGTGATTCCCTCTCCAGGGCCAGGGGCTTTCTCTAACAACGGGTAGAGGCCCTTGCAGGTTTGGCAGGTAGTGTCATTGACCATCTGATTGACATACTTAGGAAGCAGGAGAAATGATCAGGTCCTAAAGGAAGGGGCACGGTCTCCAAATGTGGCCGGGTAGGGGCACAAGTGATGCATCCAGTACGGTTCATCTGGGAAGCTATATATCTGGCCTATTCCAACCACAGATTATGATCTGAAAATCCTGTCTCCACAGCCAGTGTCTCCTGCATGGTATAAGGAGCTCTAGCTATCAGGTCGTACTGTGAGGGTAACAAAGGGTTAATGTGATCAGGGGAAGGAGTGGTCTCAAATGGTTTAGGCTTGGTTTCAAAGCTTTCCCAGTACATTGGGAAAGAGGCATTTGGGACCCGTGGGGGTATACCTTCCCAAAACATATAAACCCATGTCAGTAAGTTGGGGGTTACCCATGGTCAGTATGAGGGTCTGGCACCTGCTCTTTGTGAACTGATTTGGAATGCAGTTTTCTTTCACTGTCAATGTTACTATGCTGGAAAGGGAAATGCCCTGCCTGTCTACTCGTTCCTGTCCTTCTTTGGGACAGTATCCCCAGTCTGGCCCTGTGTTTACCAGCACATCATGCCAGCTATGACACCATTCATTCCCTGGTCTTGTGACACACAAGTAGTACTGTGCATTTTCCTGGGATGTACTCCAGGAGGGACAACAACCTACACTACAATAATCAAATTCAAATATCTGCATAGGTGCTGTAGTATTGAACCAAAGAGTAAATATTGTCTCTCCACATCTTTTCCTGCTAAAATCACAAGAAAGGATATCATTGTGATAGATCCGCCTCTGGCTTCTCTTCCACCAGGGGGAACTTCACTCGTTTGCAGTGGGAGGCGTGGGTCCACGTTTTCTTTGTCTCAAGTTTCACAGAGGTGGGAGACATCAACAGATCGAGGTTCTAGGGTTTTTCTGACGTGTTTCTTCACCATCACCCAGTCTCCTGGTTGCAGGTTGTGTGTGCCAGGGATACGCTCTGGGTCTGGAAGGGAAGAGAAAACTCGAAAATGTAGATCAGTGAGATGTGTACATAAAGCAGACACATAATAAGACAAGTAATCATGTTGCAAGGCTAACAGGGAAATCTATCTAAAAAGGGTATCAGGGAAATACTGGCCTAGTCTGAGCATAGCCAAACAGTATTACAAAGGGGGACAGTTTCTCTTTACCCCTCGGGGTATGTCTCACACTGAACAGAGCTATGGGCAGACTTTCTGGCCAAGGTTTCCCAATTTCCTGGCCATCTTTAGCATCTTCAGTTTTAGTGTTGCGTTCATCCTTTCGACTTTTCCCGAGCTTTGCGGTTTGTATGGCATATGGAAGGCCAGTTGAGTCCCCAGGGCCTCCCAGATCTCCCGGGCCACATCCGCAGTGAAAGCAGTTCCTTGATCACTCTCTATAGTTTTAGGTACCCCGTATCTGCAGACTATTTCATTCAGCAACTTCTTGGCAGTAGTCTTGGCAGTCAGATTCTTAACAGGGTAGGCTTCAGGCCATCCAGAGAACATGTCTATGACCACTAGGGCATACTGGAACCCCTGTGCAGGCAGCAGCTGTATGTGGTCAACCTGGATCCTTTGGAAAGGGTAGAGAGGTTTAGGTGAACACTTTACTGATACTTTTTCCATTTTTCCGGGGTTGCAGCTGGCACAGATCAGGCAGCTGCTGACTTGCCTGTCCATGAACATGGATATGCCAGGAACAAGCCAGATGGAGGATATCAGATTGTTCATGGCAGTCTTACTCTGGTGAGTCCGCCCATGGGCCCAAGACGCCACCACAGGATACAAGCTTCTTGGTAAACAGAGCAGATATCCTTTCCTCCAGATCCAGCCTGTGTCACTCCCCATGTCTGCTCCTTTCTCACTCCATACTCTTTTTTTCTTCATCTGATGCTTTCTCTTGCACATCTTGGAGTCTTTCCTTGGTTATGGGGAGCAAGCAAGCTGCAGATTTGCCCTCTGCAGATTTGGATCTGGTCTGCACCACCAGAGCCATCACTTCTTTCCTTTCTTCCATGGCTGCCTTCTTTGCAGCTTCATCTGCCAGTGCATTGACCTTAGACTCTTGGGTGTCTGCCTTAGTGTGAGCTTTTACCTTCAGTATGGCCACTTGCTTGGGGAAGGCCATAGCCTCCATCAGCTTCTCTACTGATTTTGCATTCTTGATATGAGTGCCATTCGTAGTAATGAAGTTCCTGCTTTTCCATATCGGTCCGAAATCATGGGCCACTCCAAAGGCATATCTTGAATCCGTGTAGATATTTGCTTTGGTGCCCTGAGATTTTATACACCTTTGTAAGGGCTATGAGTTCTGCCTCCTGTGCAGACATATCCGGAGGTAAGGCCTATGCCTTGATAACTTCATGTGAGGAGGTCACTGCGAACCCAGTGTGATATCTTCCCTGATCATCCATGAACCTGGACCCATCCCCAAAGTGTGAGAGCTCAGGGTCCGGCAAAGGAGTTTCTGAAATGTTAGCCAGTGGTTCAGTTTCTTGTTTGATAGACTCCAGGCAGTCATGATGGTCCGGGTCATAATACTCATCCTCTGACGGCTTGGGGTTTTCATCTTCATGTCCCCCTTCTTCTGCCCCTTCTTCTGCACCTTCATGCCTTCCTCCTTCTTCCATCTCCCCTTGAGGAAAGGGGAGAAGTGATGCAAGGTTGAGGACATGACACCTGGAGATGATGGGTAGCTGAGAGATGTTTGGGTTGCATTTGCTGTAGAATGGTAGAGATGTCATGAGGTGCCAACACTTGCAAGGAATGTCCCAGAACAAGGTCAGAGGTCTTGTCCAATAGCAGGTGGTAAGCATGTATGGCTCTGATGCATGAAGGAGAGCCTCTGGCTACTGGATCCAAGCGGGCAGAGTAGTAACCCAAAGGTCTGTTCCGACCTCCATGACTCTGGGTGAGGACTCCCGTCGCATGGCCTTCTCTCTCCATGACATACAGCCTGAAAGGGAGTTCATAGTTTGGGATACCCAGGGAGGGTGAAGAGGACACTGCAGTCTTGAGCTATAAGAATGACTCCTTGGCCTCTTGTGTGAGGTAAAACGGAGAGTGTGTAATACAGTCATACAAGGGTTGCATCAAGATAGAGGCATCCAAGATCCAGGGCCTGCAGTACGAGACTAGGCCCAGAAATGTTTGGAGTTGACGGGGGGTGGCAGGCTCTGCAATGTCAAGGATGGCCTTTTTCCTGTCCTCAGTGAGGTGCTTGGCTCCTGGACTTAGACAGTGGCCGAGGAACGTAACCTTGAGTTCACATCACTGGACTTTATCCTTGGACACTTTGCATCCCTGGTCAGCCAGACACAACAAGAGAGAGACAAAGGACTGGTGGCATAGGTCCCAAGACTTTGCACATACTAATAGGTCATCCATGTACTGCAGGAGGGCCACTTCCGGATGTTGTTGTTTCCATTCATCCAGGATGGATGACATAGCTTTGCTGGACTGAGTGGGACTTTTTTGAGCTCCTTGAGGCATCACTGTCCATGTGTACTGGGATCCAACGTGAGTGAAAGCAAACAAATACTGGCAGTCCGGATGTAAAGGAACAGAGAAGAAGGCATTAGCCAGATCTATCACTGTGTACCTTTGGGTATCAGCTGGGATAAAGGATAAGAGAGTGTGAGGATTAGGTACCACTTGAGCTTCTAGGATGGTGGCTTCGTTGACAGCCCTTAGGTCCTGGACCACCCTATAGGTAGAAGGTTGCCCTTTTTTCCATTTCTTCTTAATTGGGAACAGTGGAGTATTGCATGGTGAGGTGGTGGGCACAATAGCCCCCACTCGAAGATGGGGGCTATTGTGGATACAGCGGATACTGGGGTTTCCAGAGTAGGACTGCCCCAGGCTTCAGGTGAACCATGATGGGTTGCACCCGCAACCGGCCAATGTCCTGAGGTCCTTTTGACCACAAGTGTTGAGGAATCTGTACTTCCACTGATTGGGGCACCCCCTTGGCTGAGAGGGAAGGAAGCTCTTGGGAGATGGAAGCAGCAATCAGAACTGCTTCCTCAGGCTGCAGGGGGCGTAGATAGTGTCACCGTACCGTTGGGGTGAAATTGAATGATTGCCCCCATCTTCTGTAGTAGGTCAGCTCCCAGCAGATTCAAAGGGCAAGTAAAAGAGACTACAAATCTGAACAACATGGAGGAGGAGGGCTGCGGTCCTAGGGCTACAGTGAGTGGTTTGGTGAGGGGTGAGGATCTACACCTACCATCAATGCCCACACATGAAACGGATGATGTATCATCCACAGAATCAGGGTCAGGTATGTCTGCCTGTCGAAGTACACTTTGGGCTACACCAGTATCCACAAGAAAGGTGCGCTGCTCACCTCCCACATTGAGTTGTACCATGGGGGCGGGACCACAAGAAGAGGGGCCTTCGAGGTCTTCGACATGTGGATCTGGCTTGCCTGTATCCTAGGCTGAGCCATCTCCAGGCTGCCCCTCCTGGGAGGCCAGTGCCGATGACAGCTGTTGTCGTGGAACTGTTGCTTGCTTGTTTGTGCGAATCTGCTGTTGCTGCCACAAATGTCTGCTGCGGCAATATCTATCTCTTGTGGTGGCCTGGTTTGCCACATTCGTAACACTTAGGGGGAGGGCGGGATTTGTCGTTTCCCCCCTCTCCCGTCATAACCACGAGGGCCGCCTTTTGTGTTCCTGTTGCAGTTTCAATGCCTTTTGCTACCAGAGTAATGACTTCGATAGTCAAGAAACGGTACTTCTTTAAGGCCTTCTGTATGCTGGGTTTCAGCCCATCAGTAAATGCACTAGACAACATGCTTCTCTGCATAGGATCCTGTTTGGTGAATCCCAGATCTTTAAATGTTTGTTCCATTCTCAGGGCAAATTTCCAGATTCTGTCTTATCTTGCTTAAGATCCTGAAACTGAACCAACTGACTGGCTAGTCGCTGGCGGGCCCACTCCCCCAAACTCCTGCAGAACTCTTCACCAGAGTCATACTGTTGTTGCCACTCCTCTGATCCGTAAGCAGGGGGTCGAATGGCCCTGTCTATGAGCGGCCAGAAAGAATCCCCTGCCTTTATGTTAGTCAGCCCCGCCAAGTCCCTCCAGGTAGCAGAGTGTGTTTACCGGATTTGTTCCATCTTCCTATAAAAGGGCATGGTCTGATTTTCCAGGTCAGGGAGGGAGTTGACAAGGGTAGTGGCCTGGTTGGGAGAGAAGGTGGACAGGGGGTGCTGGCACAGGCAGGCAGTTGTCTCTGCACTTCATCCAGCTGCTCGCCCATCCTCTGGAGGGCGGCCTCTGCCTGTTTCGTGTACTCTCTCTCCTCTTCGTCACTCTCTTCTCCCCCCCCCTTGCCCCTCCTGAATCTGAATCCTCCACAGACTCATCCTCATCCTGGACTACTATCTCTGGGGGCTTGTTTGTTCTACCCCTACCCCCTGCCATGAACAAGGGGACTGGGTCAGTACTTTCTGTCGGAGGGGGTGCAGCCACTGGGACCAGTACGTAATAAGAGCCATCAGTGTTTAACACAGAGTATAATGGCGTCATCGGTGGCATAGGCACTAGTTTCGGGGCCTGGTCCTCCTCCTCAAAATGGACGAGAAGCTCCTCCCCATGTGTGGTTGGGGCCTGGGCCAGACTTACAGTGCCTGCTGCCGGAGGCAGCACTGGGGGTAGTACTGGAGGCAATACTGGAGGCAAGATGGGACACGTGGCTGCTGCTGGGGGCGTTGCTAGAGACAGGATGGGACATGCAGTGACATTGGCTATGGGTGGTGCTGGAGGCAGGATGGGGGCGGTCTTAGGAGTAAGTGATGTCGGCCCCCCGTCACTCGTCCCCTGACACGCAAGACATGTCTCCCTGAGATTAGGGTTTTGCTGACCACAATGTGCGCATGTCCATCCAGCAGGTTCAGCGCCATTGTAGGGCAGTGGTCGCCTTTCTCTTTTTGAGTACACGAACAGGTTAAACTTTTCATCAAGTCTTTCTGTCCCGCCCTCAGCCTTCCATCGGCCTGAGGTGTTATACCACATTTGAGCAGCGTTCAACAATCCGTTATCATTTAACATTCCTCTCTTATCCTTCAGCGCCTGCTTCTATAATTCAGAGTTCAGTCTCCCTTCTTTATGGCAGCCTGCTATTTCCATCAACTTCTTTTTCCTATGTTTTTTTCCTTCCTCATCTGCCACCACCTGCATAGCTGTCTGTTCTCCGGGTAACAGTGACACCACGTTACCACCCATGTTTCAACTTTTAAGAACGGAGCCAGGCAGACAAGACATAGACAAACAGCATGCCTGACAAGGGGAGGAGCTAGACTCAAGCAGACTCCATTTTCTGACCACATGGACTGTATACTGGCTAGTTTTCCATGTCTGGTCTACTAGCTTTAAGGTTAAGGTTCTACCAAATCTGTCCCTAGCCACTTATGATAGCTAGTACAGGAATACACATCTGCCCCTGGCCAAAACCAGTATAGGCAAACTCATCTGTCCCTGGCCAAAACCAGTACAGGCAAACTAATCTGTCCCTGGCAGAAACCAGTACAGGCAAACAGGAATTATGAAACTTCCCTATCAGCGGATCTCCCCTTCTGTCTGAAGCTGTCTCTCAACAAGCTTGAGCAGAAATTATGCGATCCTCCTGTCCAATTCTTGGTCAGTGTTCTCCTCTCCCCTTTCAGTAACACAAACCACATGAAAACACAAACCACAGTTGAAACAAACCCTTCTTTCAAGTTCTTGGATCTTGAGGTTTCAACTTCAGCCGAAGCTGCTGGTAACTTCTATCTAGCAGAAATAACTACCGTAATGCAGTGCAGTCTCGACAAGAGGTAGGTAAGATAATCGATTTTCTTACCTTCGCTTTGGGGCTGCAGTCCCCTCCCTCAAGCGACCGTGCACCGCACTTTGGTTGTCCGCTCCTTTGGCTACAGAAGTTACAGTACATTTGCTCGAGCCCACACAGGGGACACCAACTGATAAGGATGGCTCTCAAGGGGATCCTCAAGGTTTGTTTCTCTGCTCCAAATTAGTAATCCAAAAAGTAATCCTAGGATTTTACATGCATGGAAGAAACAACACTGACACCCGGTAGGGTCAAAGAGGTTCTTGTTTATTAGAGGAGGGTACAAAGGTTATATACCCCAGGGAGGGGTGAATCCTCTCCTGAGGGTTAGAATATATTTTATTTTTTAGTAATGCAAAATAAAGTTTCATTTCTGCGCATCTAGTCTAGCTAAAGAATGTAAACTATAGATAAGAGCAGGAGTAGTCCTGGAGCCGACGCCATCTTGTAATGGCTTCATGTCTTCAGTCTTTATATCCATAACAGGAGTATCAGGTGCTACCCCAGAGGGGAATTGGAACAGGAGGGAATCAGGACCAGAGTGTGAACCGACTGGACTGACCTCCAGTTGACACTATATACCTAATGGATGCTGGGAGGTCAGAGGCTGATCAGAAGATGGTGTAGTCAGGCGGCTATGGCATGATGGTGGCAGCAGCAGCCATACAGTACAGAACATGATGGTAGGCAGGTAGTGGCATGATGGCAGCAGCAGCCATATGGTACAGAACATGATGGTAGGCAGTGTGAACGGGTCTTCCCAGGGGATGGTGTGTTGGACAAAGTTCACTCAGCAGTCTTGTTCAATATAAGGCAGTTCTTGTTTATTTTTGGCATAAACCAAGAAACAAAACAGTCCACTCCCAGGAACAGAGGTATAAAAAGAAAACAAAACAGTCCAACAGGGTTTTACCTTCAGCTTCAACCTACACCCAGCCTCAGTGTCTCTATGAAGCCTTGCAGGCTTTATGGACCTGCTAATTGTCCAGGTCCCAGCACCTGTGATGCCTGACACCAACCCACAAAACCCAGAGTGGATGAAGTGGATGAATGGCCCCGCTACCAACCTGCCATTCATCCAATAAAACCAGGCCCTGAAAACTTTAAACAAAAGTGTCTCCAGCCATTATGTTTGCTGGAGACCAGGCTACTCGCTGGTTTTCCTCATGTCTCCTGGGAGACATGAACTTCCTTCACTCCCAAAGCACATTACCACATTTAACCCTAGGTTTACCATTTCATGTAGCGAACCAGCCTAGGTGAGACGTACACCCCGTTCAGCACATTCCCAGTGACATGTCTACATATCCCCCCCCTCTTCTTCAGACCGGAGGGCTGAGCACTTTGGCTCCACAGACAATGTACCCTTGACAGAGCATCAACATTCACCTGTAGTTTACCCGGTCTATGTTCCACCGAGAAATTAAAGTTCTATAAGGACAAAAACCATCTGGTCACCCTGGCATTTTTCTCTTTGTTTATCTTCATCCATGCTAGGGGGGCATGGTCCGTCACTAACCTGAATTTCCTACCCAGTAAGTAATATTTCAGGGCTTCTAGGGCCTATTTCACTGCAAGACACTCTCTTTCTGCAATGGCATAGTTTTTCTCGGCCGGGGACAGCTTCCTACTCAGGTACATTACCGGATGTTCCTTGCCATTCATGACCTGTGAGAGCACTGCACCTAACTACGTGTTAGAGGCATGTGTCTGTACCAGAAATTCTCGCCTGAAGTCCGGGGTAATCAACATAGGTTGTTGGCATAAAGCAGACTTAAGACTTTGGAAAGCCTTCTCAGCTTCTGTAGACCATGTCACCATGGCTGACTTTCCACCCTTTGTCAAGTCCGTTAACGGGGCTGCTATTGAGGCAAAGTTCGGTACAAACCTACGGTAATAACCTGTAATACCAAGGAAAGCTTTGACCTGTTTCTTTGTCAGAGGTTTAGGCCAATTCTGTATTGGCTCAATTTTATTTAGCTGTGGCTTAATCAACCCTCTCCCAATAATGTAGCCTAAGTATTTGGCCTCTTCTAGGGCTAAAGCACATTTCTCTGCATTTATAGTCAACCCAGCATCACTTATGGCAACTAGGACAGCTTGAACCTTACAGAGGTGACTTTCCCAATCGGTGCTAAAAATGACCACATTGTCGAGGTAGGCCGCTGAGTAATCACGATGGGGCCGCAGGACCAAGTCCATCAACCTCTGAAAAGTTGCAGGTGCCCCATGTAACCCAAATGGCATCACTACATACTGGAACAGCCCATCAGGGGTGGAGAATGCTGTTTTTTCTTTAGCCCAATCACTAAGTGGGATTTGCCAGTAGCCTTTTGTCAGATCAAGAGTAGTTATGTACCTGGCACTACCCAACCTTTCAATCAGCTCGTCTACCCTGGGCATAGGGTAAGCATCGAACTTGGAGATCTCATTCAATTTCCTAAAGTCGTTACAGAACCTCCAAGTTCCATCGGGTTTGGGAATTAAGACAACCGGGCTGGACCACTCACTCTGTGAGACCTCAATTACCCCCAAAGCAAGCATATGCTTCACCTCGGCGGACACCGCCTCCCTACGAGCCTCTGGTATCCTATAGGGCTTGAGGTTAACTCGACTTCTAGGCTCAGTTTCAATGTGATGCCGGATGAAATGTGTATGCCCTGGAAGGTCAGAAAATGTATCTTTATTTTTCTGCAAAAATTCCATAGCCTCCTGTTTCTGTGACACCGACAGGGTGTCACCAATCTTGAACGCAGGGTTTGGTTGTGACAAACGTTTACCATCATTTGTCGCCACCAAGGATTCCCTGTCTTTCCAGGGCTTGATCAAGTTTATGTGGTAAACTTGGAACGGCTTCCTTCTACCAGGTTGATGCACCTTATAGTTTACCTCACTGACCTTTTCCACAATTTCATAGGACCCTGCCACTTCGCCAGGAACTTACTCTCTACAGTGGGACTAATATGAGGA